>JAEBDU010000085.1:1713340-1818333 GCA_016802625.1 Heliconius numata
TTGTTATATTTTAGTTGAAAGTAACTGTATAATACTAGAAAGAAAGAGAAAAGAAAAATGCAATTGGTGTAAAATAGGTTTTTTGTGGTCACTTTTTAACAAAATCATAATTAATATAAAATCTGTTTGTTGTCATTATCTTAATAAAATATATACATTTTTGTATCTTGGCTCGATGAAACTTACTAAAGTTCAATGTCAGTAAAACTTACTAAAGTTGAAAAATCCATTAATAAACTACATTTTTAAAGTAGTAATAACAACAAATTAAATACAAATCATTGACAATCAAAAATGTCATAATTATTATTTATAGTAAAATTGAAATCTAATGTATAAAATATTAGTCAGAATATGAACAGGATAAGCCTACATTTTGTGTTGAGCAGAGTAAAAATAAATCATTTCCAGAAGTAGGGTTTGAACTCACCACTGCATACATTTATAGTCAGACCCTATCCCACTACTTTACAATTGGCCTGAATTTCAATATGCTTATGTTAAATCCTTTGAAAATAAAATTACTTTAGTGACAATACTCTTACAATTTGATTTATTGTTACTACATACAAATATCTGTATATAAAAAATGAATTTGAAAAATGTTTAAATTTACGACTTTAAAATATTACTAAAAGCCGATAATAGTAGACAGATTTAAAATTAACTTAAAGTATAAGAGCTATCACAGCTCAGAAGGCAGTTCTACTTAGACAAACCAATAGTTTCTCTTAAAAAAACTATTTTAGTGTTTAAAAAAATAATATAATGGTAGCTTATTTTTTCTCAAAAATTATTGTAAGCCAAGACAAATAAGAGATATTTTAAATTAGCTGACAGATTATAAATTAATTAATTCTTTAGAAGTTTTTGTTGACTCATATGAATAAGGTGGAATAATATTGTTTTATTTTACAATTTTTTTTCTTCTAAGTTTTAAAACTATATTTACTTTAAAATTTATCTTTTAAGAGTCTTTTATAATGAACATTGAATTTCATGTATAAATTAAATATTACATAAAAACTTTTAAAAAATATAAATTATTATAAAAATTGTAATATTTTTTATAACCTAAAAACTAAAGAGAACTCTATCTTAAAAGACAATGAAGGTAGGTTAGACCATAGTTATATAAATAGAACTCTAAAAAACTTGTATATTGCTCTTTCTAATAACATTTTAACTAAAAATAAGAAAAATTGTGGAAAATCTCTAAATTGTGCAATTCATGGCAGGTTCACATTTCAACAAGTTGGTACATGATTTCACTAGAACTCTCTAGAAGTAGCCTATATTAAAAGGAGAAAGCTATAACCATTGATTTATATATTTAAATAACGTATATTTAACACATTTTGACTTATTTTTGATTAAAAAAAGGATAAAATGACAATTTTTAAGTAAAATTCCAATTTACTACTATTATAATTTTCATCATTTTATTAGAATTTTTAATACAAATTATTTAAGATTAAAATAAATAATGAGTACTGTATAAAAACAGTTACAAAGACATTGGTTGACCCAAAAAAATACCCAAACGGTGATTTAAAATGTAGGTTATAATTACATATACAAAAGATAGCAATTTTTGCCCATAATCTTGGTTTTGTATACAACATTTATATATTTAGTGGCAAATAAGACTTACCCGGATGCTTCCGTGGTGGTAGTGAGTTTGAAACCGCCTTATATAAAATAAATTTTATTTTTCTCCCCCAAGAACAAAACTAAAAGACTTTTTACAACGAACTGATGACAGTTGAATAAAAATGGCCGATTACGTCATTAATACGCGGGTAAATCAAATTTGCAACTATTTATTTAATTTTAACTTAATTTAAAATAAAATTAATTTTAAAATTTATATTTTAATAAAATTAACTTACCTCATATATATAATTTAATGTGGTATCAAAGAAAGGTAGATTTTTCAATACATCAGTCTATTCGTCTGATGCGCGCTGTTGCCAAACCGTTATTGCGTCAGACAATGAATATTGTTCAAATAAACACATTTCTAAACACTTTGACATAATTTTTGCATTTATTTAAATGAAAATGCTCCCCGAATTCGTTAAGATCAAACAAATTATTAAGAAAATAAACTGATTGAATTAAGTAAAACTTGAACTTGACTTGCGAGAAACGGCAACGTCGCGTCCCACTAGTAACAAAGAAAACTCGTAATTTATTTTTAAAACAAAATGTAAAAATGAATTGAAAATGAAATAATTATTATTTGTTTATTGATTGTAATTAATAAATCTGGTATTAAAATGCAATATATATGGTTAAAGTATCTCTACAGCTGACTAGCTTATTTGAACTTGTTTTGATGTACTGTAATGTAAACTATAGTAAACAAAAATTTGAAGTGTTGCCATGTTGATATCGATTTTAAATTTTCTACCAAATAAGACAAAAATGGTAGAAATAAAAACACTGTTATCTATTTATTATTTCTTTAGTTTTACATTTGATGAAGATAATATTAAAGTTAAAGAAGTGTAGAATAAGTACGTTAAGAGGGCTACATTTAGAGGGTTAAAGAATGTACGAACATGTAAAACTATTTTCATTAAATTTTAATAGAAAATCCAAACTAGTTCTGAAACTAAATACATCCAAACCCAACTTACTCTCTATGACTTATTTATTCATTGGTATAATAACTTGTATCTGAATGTAAGGTGTATAATTAATTTTGAATTTGAAAAATTTGAATTATAAATAAATCGTACATTTTATAGTTCTTATATAACTAAATAAATATTTTTTGAAACTGGTTTCGCGTAAAATCGGTTTAAGGATGATAATTTTACATAATAACGTCATAAGAAAACATTTGCATACTTTTATGAATATAATCGCATAGTGATAAATATTATCACAAAATTATAATTATTTTATATTAGGACTTAATGTATTATAAGATGTTATCCCATCAAAAAATCAACACTAAATATTATGTTAATCGCTTAATAATATATTAAATAACTTCATACTTTTTTAAGGAAATAGATTAATGATAATTAGAATCTTTGTAAATTTTACTCAACTCGCGTACAGATAAATTATTTAAGTGTATCTTAAATGCTTCTAGCTTGACAAAGGTTCAGTAACGAAAAATAACTATTAAATTAAATAATTTAACGATCATATAATTTATCAATTTGCAAATTAAATTATCTTGGTGAGTACTGAGAAGTTTGTAATTAGTGATGTTTGTGAGAAAAGATGGATATCCTCTTTACTCTAATCTGTCACTTTATAGGGAATTAAGAGGACGAATTTAAATATTGTTTATTACAAATCTATACAAACGATTATTTTATTTTGAAGCACCGTCAAAAGTAAACTAAAAAATTAGACAAAAAGTAAACAATATACATCCATATAGGAAATAATATTTTAATGTATATTATATTATGTATATATGTATATAGCTGAGGATCGAGTGTCGTGGCGAAAATTGTATAAGGCCTATGTCCAGCGGTGGACAAAAGATGGCTGTTGATGATGATGATGATGATATTATATTAGAATATACACTTTAGCAAAAAAGACAATAAAATACAAAAATCTTAAGACTAAAATTCGCCTACGATTTCACAATCATCTATTAATTATCTGACTATACTCTATTCACGAGGGCATGAGATAAAAGAAAAGGTAAACACGTCAAAAAAAGGTTGGTTACATGTCACGGGTGATGGACTTACTAAATTAATTTTAAAATTTTATATTTATGAATTTATGGACGTAATATGCTGATAGCACTGAAAATAATGTTAAAATATATTATAATATTATCTTATCATAGAATCCCGGTAAAGCGGGGAGAACTTTTTTTTACAAAATTCACAAAATCCAATTTTCACAACACTACAATATCCAATTATGTTGTTAGTAAATTCTGAAATACAGGTAGAGAAAGGTAAAATAAATGCAAAACGTATGTCACGTTTGAATGTCGTCGGTTAAATTGTATTAATTTGTAATTTTGTACTATAGAAAAGTTATACATTTATAAGAAATTAGTGACAAAGTGTGTTGTGTTTAGTGACAAACATTTGGGTATCAATGAAATATTATATACATATATCAATAATTTTTATAATTATCTTTCAAATGTTGTAAAATCGCACATTGTACAGTAAGTAAAAAGTAGTAATTAAGTTAAAAGAAACCAATACGAAAAGTAATAAGTAAAAAGAAACAAATACAAAAATAAGAGATTTTTTTTTCATCCGTCAGATTATATCCGCCATTATTATTTTTATGGAATTTTTGTGATTCCGTTGTTACTTTTTTGTTTTTATTAATAAAAAATATAACAGTAGAATAATTGAATAATATATATATTTAGTTTTATTATCCTCAAAGTGCCTTTCAGCAAAACATGTGCATTTTTTTTGTATTTTTTTGCTATTCTTGTTGTATACAAAGGTTACTATATAACATTACAATGTTTGTGAGCAAGCAAAATTTTACATTTCAAAATGCTTAAAAAGTTAACGATACTTATATATAAATTTAAACTTACATGTGATATACTTTTGTAATACCATTTATTATTATATTACTTCCATACAAAATAATTACACAAAAATAATTAATTTTCAATTATTTAAACTCAATTAATTTTCAGCGCAAAAAAACTAGATATAGACGTCTGTTTTAAATTATCAGAAGATTTTCCCATTTGCATTTTTTTTGGCTTAATTAGTGCCACATCATTAGTTGGCCGTGTTATAATATCAGTATTATCAAACTGAGGATTTAAAACATATTGTTTTAAAACTTTTTTCTTTCTCCGCCTGTTTCTTTTAGCGTTGGAAATTTTCAAATTTAATTCTTCATTTTTCCATTTAATTTTTAAATTTATATTTCTATTGCGAATGGACAATTCAGTTTTGGTTTCTATTTTGTTATTTTTTACTGTTTTGGTAGTTTTCCTACGTTTGCTGGCAGCACTGTTTTTAGATGGTAGCTTTCGTTTTGGCGCCTTTTTTGTATTTGTATGTCTATTACAATCATCTAATTTAGTATTAGATGAAAATTTCCTATCAACCTCATTCAAATATTGATTTTTAAAACTTTCCACATCAATATCTGTATTTTTTTCCAACACTCCCCCAAAGGGATTGAATTTTAGACATTTTTGTATATCTTTTTCTGAAATACTATTTAAATTCTTAATTTCAATTAAATCCACGTTAATAATTTCCTCCTTTTTAGATATTTCCATTGAATCGTTCTGTATATTTACTTTCTTTAGTTTGGGCGTATCTTGTATTATTAACACTTTTTCGTCTAACTTTTCACTTTTTACTGGTGTTTTTTGTTCTACTTTATTTATTATTTCTTCTGATTCAGTTTTAGGTTCGATTTTTAATGATATATCTGGAATTTCTTGATTTTCCTGTAATTTTATTATAAAATTAAAAATATGTTGATATTACTCATAAATTATTTTTATTCATTAGTGTGTTTTATATTTCTAGTTACTGATGTGTATTTAAATTTAAATATTAGTGGCATATTTATTTGTACGCAAATTTCTTCAAGTTATTTTCGGTTTATCTTCAAGCTGTATTTCGTATAATATACAGGATAGACAGAGTAAAACACCAATGTTAAGACACTCCATTACGCATCACCAAATTGGCGGAACTCAACGCAGCCTTTTGCCTTACCAGAGCGACGAAACGAAGAAAATTTAAATGGCATTCCACTGAGTGATAACAAATCGATAACCCTTCGCCTTTACAGTCAGTTAAAAAAATAGTAAAAAATAGTAAAAAAAATACTTACAGTTTCTTCTATGGACATTTTCTTAGGGGAATTCCATTCTTTTATATCTTCTTTAGTTTTACAACTTTCCTTCGATATATTGTTCATAAGAAATCCTTGTAAGACATTTCTGCAAACAAAATACATTTATTATATTTATTTTTTGACAACTTGACAGCTGTGGTTTTTCATTTGTTTCAATGATATAGTTTATCAATAAAATGTCTAATTTACATTATATAAAAGGAGATGTTCCCACTGACTGATAGTATACTACTACATTACAAATTGCACTTAAATTAAAAAAATATTTAATTATGTTTAAGCAGCATAATCAACACTAAGCAGTCCTAAGTTAAAATACATGCAAAAATTATATATACATTCACTCACTTCACAACCCTTTTTTTCTCAACCAGAGGCCTGGGTTTTCTAAATTTTTCCAGAACTTCTTTCAATACCATATCAAAATTCTTTATAAATCTCGTGTTGTATGTTTCAATCATTTCATTTTCAATTAAATTAACTATTGACGAAAAATTATTATTAATATTTGCTTCATTATTTTGTAGTAAACATTTCTTCGGTGACTTTAGGTTCAATTCCTGGCGACTTTGTTGTGTGGTTGCTGTAAATAAAAATAAGAAATCAATCAATACAATGTGTATAAAAAACAAAAATAGATTTTTTTAATAGTTATAATTTAAATTGTTAAGGCCTTCAAAATATGTAACTTACAGGATCTACTAGGGTTTATTATTTTCATTTTCTCGTTCTGATAACAAGACAAAGCGTGGCACTGAAATCCTCCTGTCAACACGCAACATCTCCAAAATTGCGCGGTATGTGGAGAACAGTTTACCCCACGGTTTTAATACTATTTGGTTTGGTTCCCTCTGCCTCCCGTGCCATATGCGGAATACAGCGTACGTTACTTATTTATAAGTCCACACTGAACTTATAAAAAAGATAACTTACCGTTTTCACTATTTTCCTTTAAATTTCTTGTAGATGTTGATGTTGATGCACTGTAATGAAAAAGGTTATATAAAATATTTTTATCGTTAATCGTTATTTAGGATAACAAAAGAAAAACAAGTTTCTTTTTATTCGTAAATTTATTCTTCATTTAATTTTAACTTTATAATACTAAAAAGACATTGGGTTCAAATGTTGTCTCATTAATTTTGTTTACACAAAATATTCAAATAACCATTATGTAATATTTCTTTAGTATAATAAAGATATTCTGTTGCAGATGTACAGCGCCTTACTGTAAACGCGATGGTGGTAGGTTCGATTACCACTTGGGAGTATAAGTCATTTTCATTTCTCTGGTACAAAGAGTGGTGTTAAATTTCGCCAAGAAAATATTAAATTCTAACCAAAAAAGGAGAACAAAGTGTTTGGTAATTAATTATTATTAAAAATATTGTTTTTAAATAGTGATTAAATATTTATATTAATAATAAAAAACAATTACTTCAATAATTGACTTCTTCCTTTGGTACGTCTCAAAGACATTCGACTGGGCATTATAGGTCCAGTTATCCTTGTTCTAGAACTTTGGTTTTGTGTTGGCATTGATACTGTAAAAAATATATATGTATCAGAAAAAATGCATTAATTAATGAAATATGAAAGTATTATGCTACAAGGTACTTTTTATAGCTTCACGCTGTATCCTGCGTACAGCAAGGTAGGCTAAGTGTTATTTAGCTAATACAATACTTATTAATCAAACTTAATGGTATATTATGTTACTTATTTAATCATGTGTATTTAAAATAATTACAATATAAAATTTTCTTTTTGTTCTAATTAATATATGTAAGTAACCCCACCCCCCCATATTAGAAATTAAATTGAATGCGTAGTTATGCAAATAAATAAAAAAACAAAATATATATATATGTACAACAAAAAACATATTATATATTTTTTACTTAGTCTAACATAGCTAAAACTACACTTAAAATTAAACAGAAAAAAAATTGTTTTTCAAGCTCATATAAAAATGAAATAGGAAATACCTTTAACAATTTCCTCCAAGCGCTCCCTATCGTGTGATATTTGTGAACAATTCTCACACAAGTAAATATGAGAATTGGTACAACCGAGATGTGAACCCGCACTACCGCATAACACACATAATTGTATATCCCATGGACTAAAAAGAAGAAAATGTAATTAATAAGTTATAAAATTATAAGTACTAGAAACAGTGATTAAATTTTAATTAATTTACCTTTGGTAATAGGACAAGACGGGGCGTTAAGCTCTTTCACTTCACAGAAAGTAAGAAACAGAGTGTCTTAACATTAGGTTCCTTCTGCCTATCCTGCTATATGCGGGATATGATGTAAAAATTAAAAATAACATACTCATTCCTTCATGACAATATGTGTATGTAAATATAAAAAAAAATATCAAATTTAAAATGATATTAACTATAAAAAATAGTATATTTAGGCAGTATAAAAGAGTTATTCTGCCCCTTTACACTCTTATGGAAGTAGTCAGTCTGTTTGATATTATTATAACATCAAACAGACAAACTAAAATTATAAAATAAATAAAAAGAATGGAAATCAAACCCACAATTATCACGTATACAGTCTCATTTCATACAAAAAAAAAAACAATATTTACCCCGCCTCGGCATCGAACTCCCTACCATTGGGACATTTGCACTCATTCGCGCAGCATACAGACGCACGCTCATATATTTCAGAATATGCGTTCTGATCTAATTCCCAAGCGGCGTCTCTGAAAATAATATTATAATCATGCAGATGTCGGCAACGTTATTAATGTAAAGAGTGAAATAGTAAATTAAAAATTCATAGCGGGCGCCTAGTTGGCGATTTATGCCTAAGAAACAAAAAAAAACCTAACAAATATATAAAAATAATATTCATATCTATAAAACGCGCATTCTTAGGCATTCCTAGGTTGTCTTGCAGAAATTAGGTTGTCTTCCTCTTCGAGGTTATAAAAAATTTAATATTTGCACTTAATGGCAAAGCGCGGTATTGCCAGTTAACATCCATTGCATTGAGATTTCGGCGGAAAGCGGGAAACAGAAGTGTCTTAACACTAGGTTCCCAAGTACCCTCTGACAACTCTGTTATGTATCTAATAATTTCGCCATCTTTGTCATCGGCCCATTAGCTCAGTTGGTTAGAGCGTCGTGCTAATAACGCGAAGGTCGCGGGTTCGATCCCCTCATGGGCCAGAACACAATTTTGTTATTTTCTTCTGTATACGTTTTAATTTCTTTTTTTAAGCATTTTTGACTGTTAAAAGTGAATGAATAATGTAGAAGATATAATATATGTATAGAATATAATTTGAGGATGTTTCACTTTTATGCAAAAACTGATTTAGATGAAACTATACTGTAACATATATAGCTTATACATCAGACTAATAAAGAAGCTACAATTTATGTAAACATTTTCTATAACTTAGCCATAATATAACAATAATTTTAAGTTGGTGAAGCCACATTTATAAATAGCACATACTATATTTACATCATTTTTCTAATTTATTTTATTATATAAAAAAATAACAGGTACAGTATTACGAGTGTTAAATCTGTTATGACAAATAATCATGTAAACTATTTATCAAAATTCTGTATCTGAAATCTATGTTTTTTTTTGCATTAGAAAAAAGAAAAAAATATAAAAAAACAAGGCCACTAACCTATCAGGCACGTAATATCCTTGCTCTAAAACAGCTACGTAGAAATGTTCTTTATCATTACAGAGTGGACATTTCAGATAATGGATGCCGGCACTTAACGCCATACGCTGGAAAAAATGCATACACAATATTAACTTATAATAATTGTTGTCTTTTTAAACTTCACACTGTAGGCAGACTACTAACTAGTGTTAAGACACTCCTTTCCCCACTTTCTGCCGAATGCATTGTTCATTGCATTATAAATGGTAAAACTGATCTGAGGAAAAAAATATCAAAAAATTCATTCTCCTCATGGGAGTTGAACCCATAACTTTAGCATTTTCTAAATCACTAAGTAATAATACTTACATCTATACAATTTCTATGGAACCATGCGTCTCGCGCGCAACATGGCGGCCAAAAAGTTTGGGTTGTGGGGAACCCATCAACTTTCTCATAGCAAATTACACATACTGTTTCTGTTTCATCTGTAAATAACAATAAAATAACTATTATTAAAATGCTTGACCTTTCAATTGGTATTAAACCTTATTTTGTATTTTATTACTAGTAACTAATATTAATTACTAAAATTAACATTAATGTGAAAGTTAGTAAGGATTAATTTTGATTTAAGTAATTATAAAACATTGATGTATGTTCCACTTTCATACATAAAACTTTACAGCACTATAGCTTGTACATCAGAATAAGACATAGGCTACAATTTATGTAAACATTTTGTATAATTTGGCTATAAAATAAGAATATTTTTAAACAGGTGCAGCAATGTTTGGGTTGCTAGTTTTTATAAGTATTAATTTCCCAAAAAAAACATAGAAATGATATCTATCGACTATCTACACTAATATTATAAAACTAACTTTGTTTGGTCAAATTTGCTAATTTCGTGAACTAGTGCTCCAAATTACGCTTAAGTTATTACAAGTTAATACAATGCTGGTAGACAGCAACCAGAGTGAGAAATTAAAATAATTTAAATATCTAACCTGAGTTGAGATTGAATTGTGTTTACATTTAATTTATTATAACAACAAGTATAAAGTTCAAAACTTATTAAAACATCATACCAGATTCTTCTTCAACATCATTATCAATTTTCTCTTGTTTCATTTTATTAGCCTTCCTTCGTCTCAGTATAGCTTTATTCATTATTGAATTAGGAATTTTCTGTTTGGGCGCATGGTCTCTGCAGTATGTTCTGGAAAAAAAAAAAAATGCTTTCTTCACTTTCACATTGCATCCTGCTTATGGCTGGATTGGTCGAGGGAACCTAGAGCTCAGACACTATGTATCTCCCTCAAGTGTATATCAAACCCATAACCACTGCATACACAGTCAGAGACTGTCCAAATTACACACTTACTTATAATTTCCATAGAATAAAGAAACAGCATTTTTCTCCCTGCCGCATGGCAAATGAAATTGTTTCCTACATTGTGCTACACTGCAACCAAGTGTGGCACCACCTTTGTAACAGTATGAACATTTCTGTAAAATGTAAATAAATATTATTACAGTTCCTGGGTCTCATTCCTACTTGGCGGAAATAAATTATTTTTATTTTCTCGGTGTGATAACAAACCAAAGTTCAGTCGAAAGACATGTAGTGACTCAAAAATTGGACAGTGTATAAATATTTTTTTTCCTTTTTTTAAAAGTCCTTATGGAAAGTTGTCTCATAGTATTAACATTAGATACCTATTATTAGACACAATTTTTACTCTGTAAATAAAGAGCATAAATATGATCTAATTAAAAACAATTAAAAATCTAATTCAAACCAATTAATCCAAAATCATCTAGGAATATCATATTTAAAAAAAGAGTTTAAAAACTTTTTAAATTAGCTATTGAGATATAAGCCTCAAGAATAAAATAAAATGATATTTCAAATAAACATTCATACAACATACATGTTTTTTACTCCTCTCAATTTCTGCTATAATGTCAGGATATAAAAACCCATAGAGGCCTTCTTCATCTCTACCTTTTTGGATGAGACAAGACGATAATAACTGGAACAAATTATATACAAATAATTGAAATATTTGGCACTTATCTTACTACTATTTTCTTTGTAAGAAAATAGCCACCTGAGTAATACATTTCAACAATAGATAAAACATGAAAGAAAAATTAAAACAGTTATATTAAATATTCCTATTTTATTAAAATTATATAATTAACACCTTTTTTTTACAGTTATCACCTTAAAATATATATATAAAAAAATAAATGAAAAACTAGTGGTGACACTGTGGGAAAGTGTTTCCCACTTTCCAGGCTATTTTCAGATGAGTATCAGATATTGAGAAGCATAAACAAACAAAAAAAAATTCTGCTGTTCCCTAAGTTGAAGTATACCTAACTTAAATTAAGAATCATTTTATGAATGAATGTTAGTTTTAGAGGAATTTGTGGTCAAGCATACACTTACCAAATTAAGCATATGCATTTGGAAGCCTAAATAGATAATCATACTCAAATATTATTCAATTCTAATAATATTACATACATTACATATCCAACTGATAACTCCTTTTTTTGAAGTTGGTTTAAAATAATTTAAAACTTAAAGATATTAGCTATAAATATGTCTTGTATTTCATTATATAATAGGTAGATGCATTTAAAATGTTTAAGAAATTACTACAATAGTGTAATTATGTAGATCCAAGGTATTTTAAGCAACTGTTAGAAAACGTGTATTGAATATTGTAAAAGAAATATTTAAAAATTCATAGCTTAGTCAGATTTTCTTTTAAAATTTCGACATATAAGGTATTTGTAATATAACAATAAAAATAAATCATTCAATTTTATTAGGTATTCTTTGAAACATTAATTACTGTAATTCGCATAACTATCTTATTGTCATATGCACAAATAAAGTATAAACATATAATTTATTAACACAATAAGACAAGACAGTAAAAATTACTTACAACACAAAAGTAATGGCAATGTATATTACCAATGCTATATAATTTTCCATACGTAGTCTCATCATATACTAAACGGTTACAAAATGCACAAGGTGCCTGTTTATCAGATAATTTTGCGAGAAACTTTTTTCTTCCAATCAATGTTTTACACGCCATTATATATAATATATTTTATATACTAGTAGGTTAACTACACAAAAAGTATCTGAAACTATAAGAAACCCATTTAAAATGAAATAAAAGTAATTATAAATTAATAATAGAACTATATAAGTATCTAGTATCTTACAAAGTACAAATAAAATGTCATAACTCATCACTATTTATCAACTCAAAACGTCAACACTTGGCGGGAAGCGGGAACTTTATTTTTATTTCGTTTAGGAATGTAAATATTTAATAAAAATGGTTTTATATTATAAAATAAATTTGTAACTTCAGAGGTTTCCATATATCATTCAAATATTATAAGTAAATGTTACTTAATTTTAATATATTTAAAATGTGTAAAAAAAATGCTTATGTTGCGAAAAGTAATAAAAATACAATAATAGTAATCAGAATTACAACGCATCACAAAAAGAACGAAACCGTTGTGTTTTTCGATAATTTTGATAATAAAACAAGGAAATAATATTAAAAACTAGATTTTATCTAAAAATTATGAATATTATTTCTCAAGGTCTTATCTCTCTTATCTCCAAAAATTGCCTTTGTCTATGGTTAAAATAATTTTTATTAAAACTTATGAACAATTAGTGTTAAACAACACTGAATCTAAAATCCATATTATCAAAAGTTTTTGGAATTTTACTCATCAATATTAATTAATATAGTTTTATTTTGTGATATAAAATTAGCTAAAGCTTTGTCTATGTTGCGAAAAATAATAAACGTACACTGACAGTAATCACTTCGCATCAAAAAGAGGACGAGACGACTGGGATTTTAGATAATTTTGATAAGGAACAAACAAAATAATCATAAAAGTCGGGATTTTATCTAAATTAGGCAAACCTCAAGGTCCCTCTTATCAACAAGGAAGTGAAGGCCTACAGCCATTGTCTATGGTAAAAAATATTTTTCATTAAAAATTATGAGCAATTAGTGTCATTGTCAAGCAACACTAAATTTAAAACGTCAAAAAAATAAAAAAAATAAACGCCGCAAGGCGACCTAGGCGTAGTTTAATTAATTTAGTTTTGTAAATTTATTTGTATTTTTATTATTGTTGATAGTGTTGAAATAACAGGTTTTAATTTGTCTAGTCTTAGTATTTTAGTTCGCGGACCAACAGAGGGCCGTGACGTTAGAGTGCCATAAAATGTTGATGGATGCCCCTTTGTTTTAGAAATAGTGGTCTTTCGGTGCTTTCCTTTTGTGTTATGGAAGATAATCGTAGAATAATCTCGAATATTGCAAACATTACACGTTCTAAATGTGATAAATCAATGTATTGTGTGGTTCTTACGATATCCCGCCATAATACTTAGACGTGATTTTCAATTGTTTCGTAACATAATTTTAGCTATAACGTCTCCGAAGATGGAACTATTGCTCAATACAAACTTGAAAAATACCAGTTGTGGTGCAATAAATACTATCTATTAGGAATCTTACAAGATTCTAGATAGATATACAAAATATGTCAACATTACAAAACAGCCAATCAGTCTGGAAAATTCCAAATGAAAATCTAGACTCAAAATATGAAAAATGTCGGAACATAACAGAGGAAATTTATAAGAGGATAAATTTAACATTTCAAATAAAAAAGTTAGAGACCAGCATTCAAAGTGACTTGTCAGACCAGAGGTAATTATAATTAAAAAAATCTATTATTTTTATTTGATTATAAGAAGCATTAATATTTAAAAAATAATAATATATCATTAATGGTTAAATCTTAACTAATATTACAAGGCTAAAGAGTTTTTAATGAAATGTACTAATGTTAGGAACTAGGGATTCAAATTGAAAAAAAAAATATATTGGATAGTCCAATAGTTTGATGTTCATACTGTGGCCAATGAGTTATCTATTTCCATTCATCCATGGGCATGGAGCCTGACAGAAAAACCAAAGGTTTATAATAATTAATTTATTTCGTAATTTAGGGGAATTACATATATAATATATGACAATTACCCTATTCTGATAAGGAAAATTATTGAATTCTGTCACTCATTGCACAATGTTCTACAACTAATGAAAAGCAATAAAAGAAGTGTCTTAATACACTAGGTTTACCAATTGTATAATTTATTTAGTGGTTATATTAGAGTTAGTGTTAACTACACTTTAATGTATTTTTTAGATATATGTAGATTATAAAGATCTAAAAAAAAATTATATATAGATTATATAGTAATATAGAAATTGTATCTTTGTATATAGTCACATAAGTGTAGTCTTAGTAATGTCTGAATAACACTTTATAATATTAACAATGAGATTCAACAAATTTGCTCCCACACCCTTTACAGTCCGTCGCCACACTGGACTACAATGTTTTAAGTAATAGTATAAAATGTTTATTTAAAATTTATATTTCCATTTCTTTGCTTTGGTGTTGATGCAAAGTGCACATAATCCCTCCAAATGTGGGGGAAAGTGGGAAACACAGTGTCTTAATACTAGGTTCCTTCTGCTTAACCTACTGTGTGTGGGATACAGTGTGAAGCTGATTTTATTACATTTGTTTATTTACAGTGAAAACATAGATAGTAATGAATTGAGCAATGAAACAGATCTTTTTGCCTGCGACAAAAGTTCTTTATCAAGTAGTACTGAGTTGGAAGCATTAGAGAGAGGCAGCGCGGCCTGCGAGAAGTTCATCAATAACAACAATAATAATGAAGAAACTAAGAAGAAACAAATACCTATTTATAAGAGGCCTCGAAAAAGGTATATGTTTTATACTTTGGGATACATTTTATTTATATATATGGACATTTTTAAAAAGTGGCGCAGGGGCACAATAAACACAACTGATAATGAGTTTGATCACTATTCAAATGAAATATTTATTTAAATTTATATTTTCAATGACTTCAATCAAATGTCGAGGCTAAGGGCGGCGTTGAGTTCCGCCACTCAACACGCAGTGTATCTAGAAATAGGTGAAAAATGTTTAAAAATGCTAAAATAATATCAGTATCATCAAATCCTACTACATTCAGATTTTTAAACGTTTTTTAAAATTTTTTTTTAAAATTTTGGACAATTATTTCTTTTTCCCAGATTTAGAAAGCGTGTAAAAAAACAGCATCATTCCAAACACGAGTCGGACGGTTCAAGCGATGAAGCCCTCCCCCTAAGCCGAGTAGTGGACTTGGACAGCATGAGAGAGAGTAGAGTCACTCCGTCACCTTTACACACAGTTATGGGGGTGCCAAATGTCGTTATCACACCTATTGGTAAAAGAATCTATATCTAACTCAATAACAATATAATATTTCAGTGTATAAAAATGTAGTAGTGTCTAAAAATTACAATTAAGATAGCTTAAGTGATAATAAGCAATTAGAATATTTTAGTTGTTATGTTTTTAAATTAACAAAATTAATTTGAAAACTCACATCTAAATTCTTATATTTTTTTGTTTGTATTTTAAACAACAGCCGTCATAATATGACGTCACATGATCTCGCGAATAAAATGCCAACACCAGTATAAGTATATACTTATAAGTATATATAGATATCTATATGACAAAATAAAATAAAATTGAGGCACTTCAAAAGTAATTGTAATTATTAATTAGCTGTTGGCTTACACAAGAGTGACACATTAATATTACTATGTAAAATAACAAGGAAATTGAAGTCATAACCATAAGCATTCAAATTTCAATTTGACTATTCAAATGTACCATAATGTTTCCAAAAATAAATCACACTATTTTCATAGAAAATAATAATGTAACTTTCATTATTATGTACTTATATAATTATGAATTTTCTTCAAAAAAAGTATATAAATATATTTAAAGTAATGTTTAAAATTATAATATATTATTTCAGATCTAAAAAAATTCAAAATACCGCTCCCAGAAAAGAAAACAAAGAAAATTGAACCCAAACCTACTGAAGTGAATGAAGATACGCAAAATAAATTAAATAATAAACAAGAAACACAAGAAAATCAAAATGTTGAAGAAAAATGGGATTGCACTGTTTGTAATGTGTCTTTTAAAGGCAAAAGAGGATTGAAGTAAGTTATTTTTAAATATTATATGAGCAATCTAAGCTATATTATTATTATATTATAGCCAAATTATATATTTTTTTCAGTTTCATATTATATCCTGAACACAGTAGGGTAGGCAGAGGGAAAGCAGTGTTAAGATATTCCATTCCCCATGCACCGACAAACTCTTGATGCATTAAGTGTCGAGTTGCTGAAATCAACGTCGCACTTTGGCTCTACTGGAGCATAGAAAAAAAAATAGCTCATTTTCCAGTGTGGAAATCAAACCTATACCTGTAATTATTTTTTATAAATATTTTTATATACATATTACAGACGTCATATGGCACTCTCTCACATACTGAGTCCAGAAGAAGAGAAGAGAATGAATCAAACAGAAGTAAAGTGAATTGGTAATTACGATTCTTTATTTTTTGTTAAAATTTAAACTTTAAACCATAGATAATGGTTAAAAATTCAATAAAGAAATAAATATTTTTCTTTATTTTATTATAATGAAAATTATGATATTATAACACTATTATATTTAAAACAAAGTTTTTTTCTATTGTGAAAGCTGTCACAAAATCGATTGATTTATTTTGATTTTTAAATATCTTTTAATCTATCTCCCCAAAATGGCATTAATGTTTAATTTTTTTTCATTTGGACAGCATTGTTTTATTTTAAAAATGCTCTGTTAGTGATTGATTGCAGTAGAATAATTGAATTATAAAATAAGATCTAGTAGATAGTGTAATTTTGCGGTTTTGAAAAATTTTTTGGCGGGAAAATGGAGTGTATTTAAATGCGTGAGATTGACAGCTGTCGTGGTGTATGGAGAAATTGAAATTTATACAAATATTTATGAAAAGCAATCCCAACGTCCAGAAATTTTGCAATGTTTCTAAAAAGTATTTTATATTTAATTTTATGTAATTAAATGTATTTGATAGTAATAAGTCCTGTTGTAGCTGAGAGGTGTTTTTATTAAAAAACGTGAATACCTTTATTCACTGTATTTGTGTAACTTTTTAAACTAAAAAAAACACTCTAGAAAATAACCAAATAACTTACAACGATATATGGTTGTTTTATTACTTTTTATTATACTAAGTACACCACGATAACTTCAATACAAGAAGGCAGGGTCAAAAATCTGTGATCAGTTTGGCATAATGTGATGTAGGATAGTGTGAAATTATATGCTTTTTGCCATAGATTTATTGATAAAATTTTAAAAAGTTAAGGTTCTTCTAAAATTATTTTAAAATAATACAAAAAAAAAATAATTCAAAAGAGTTTGCCTATAGTAAAAAAAGACCATTTTTTACAAAAAAATGTTTGTTTCTAACAAAAACACT
This sequence comes from Heliconius numata, assembly GCA_016802625.1. NCBI lineage: Eukaryota > Metazoa > Arthropoda > Insecta > Lepidoptera > Nymphalidae > Heliconius > Heliconius numata. The sequence goes on from JAEBDU010000085.1 coordinate 1,731,363, forward strand.
AACATATTTAATGGTCTTTTCCCTAATAATATGTATTTTCTTATTTTTTAACTGACTTCTGTAAGAAAAGGAGGTTATCAATTCGACTGTATTTTTTTTATTAAGTCTATGGTAAAAGCATAAATAATGAATGAAGGTTTTTTCAGTACAAAATTTAATAAAAAATGTAGTCTTTTTTAGTATTACGATAAACATATTAGATATTTTTAGGTAAAAATAATCTTTCGAAGATCTGTAAGATAGTTATAAGTTTTAAAATGTAGAATAGCGCTTTAAAAGTATAAACGGAGTGTCACAACACTATGATTTATATCTATGGTTCTGCATATGGCTATATGCGGGATACAGCGTGAAGCTAAAAGATAACTATGTTATAAAAATAGTTAAAATTCATGCATTTTTATATGTAAAAAGAAAAAATATTTTTCACCTTCGTTATGTATGGCACGATAGACAGAGGGAACCTAGTGTGAATATTTGTGAATATGTGTGAATATATGCACACATACACACTACATAGACTTATATTTTGTTAAGACACTCCGTAGCCCACTTTCCATCGATTTTTAGAGGCAATTTGTGTTCAGTTAGTAGTCAGTTCAGTAGAACTCGACGCCGCGCTTCGAATTGGTACCAGAGCGACAAAATGAAAATACATATTAATAAATAATAATTATTGATTCCCGTGAGTGAGTGTGAGTCGCACGCTTATGCCTTTATGCCACGACGCGACGGCCTCAATTATGTTTCACCCATGCCACTTTTTATATTTGTTTTTCAGTTCGTATTTAAATATTTTAATTAGAGTGTTATTCTATATCTTAAATACCGAGATACGAAACCTAAATGAGAATAAATATAAGTTGAATTCTTGAATTCTTTTCTAATAAAACGAAATTCCGAAGAATATGTAATATCATGTTTTTATGTTCCAATATTATCTGTGGATTGTTTTTGTTGTTATAATGAAAAAATATTTCTTTTCATTTTTAAAACTTTTTTAAATTTTGGGTTTAACTGCTAAATGGTAACGCAAACAGCGGCGTTTAATTACGCCAAAGAACACGTAGTGTCTCTAAAATGGGCGGTTAGTTAGTACACACAAAGTTCTTATCTCAATTAAAGTTTCGTATCTCAATTAATATAAGTAATTAGTAATATTTTAGAAGTCATTATATTGTAAAGAAATATTAAAGTAAGTATGGATATTTTGTTTTATTATTTATATAGGAAGGTGTGTTTATTTAAATAGTTTTAAAATTCATCCATTCATTCATTTCAAATGATTTTTTGAATAAATAAGATACCTAGTGGTTTTTTTTTCCTATGATGAAATATAAAAAAATATTTTCAAACGTTATATATTAGCTTCACCGAAGCGAGGAAACGAATATTACGTTTTTCATTCCCCCAAGTGGGAATCGACCCTTAACTGTCGCAATTACAGTCACACGCTTGTACACCTGCGAGATACCGTGTGAAGTTAAAAAAAACTCATTTAAATTGCACAGGCAAATTTTACTTAAAATACATTTTTTTCTCAAATAAAAAATAAATAAACACATCTTTACGTACTATAAACATGTTTTTCTTTATATTAAAATTCGTGCTTTTTTTAGTTTTCAATGAGGTGCTATTCATGATATATTTATATTATTATTAATAATTATTATGTAAATATTATTTTATTAAACTTAAAATTGTATTGGATAAGAGTCCAGAGGACGAAATTGTTTGACAAAAAAATAAGCTAACTTTTTGGGTATTTTTGTATGAAATTGAGGATTTTTGTCTTTTTAATATTATTTTTGTTTTTCATTTAGAAAATAATATGTAAATGTTTATATATATTCTATAGTTTTCTAAATAAAAAACATTTTTTTCTTTATAATCCAAGAAACTAAGTAGTTCCTAAGTTCCTTTATTTTGACGTTGGGTCAATAAAGTCAGTCATAAGTCTAAAAGGTACGAAAATTTGCTGTTTAAAAATATTTTTAATTGTTAAAGCTAAATTATGTATTCTTAAAATGATACATATCAATTATATTGGAATTTTAATGTAATATAGAACAGAATTCGCAGATTATATAAGAAAGTTGTTTTTATAATCTGATAAGCTAACTACCTAATTTTTTTTATCTCTGTAATTTTTTGTTAAAAGTAATGAAATCATTAAAATCAATAAATCATTAATATCAATTTTGTGAATAATATAAATCCTTTTTGTAAATTATATAGATTTGTTTTTTTCTACCCTTAATTTTATATAATCTGTGAGTTTTGTTCTTAAAAATATGTCTTGGTTTTTTTTCATGTAAAGATAGGAAATAAAAGTTTTTTTTTATTTATATGTTATTGTAAATTCTTAAAATGCCGTAAATTTTGAATAAAACACCGAAATATTGGCTGTGGTTTTGTTTTCCGATAGGGGGAAAGATCATACTTAAATGACTCGATAAAATAAAGCGCGGCGTTAAGTTCCGCCATCGCCAATGTGTTTTAGAGAATTTACAGTAGAATATGTTATAATTTTGTTGAATTTATTATGATCTCTTTAGTGTCATTCGATTATTTGGTGCAATTTTTGGTGTTGCCATATTTAAATATAATATTGATTAAATAAAAATATTATTTTTTATTATCTATGTAATGTAGATGTAATTTTTTCTCTATTGTTCTAGTTTTTTTTTGTTTTTGTGTTATTTTAGAATTTACTTTATTTTGTGGGTAATGATGAAGTCAAACATTTTTAGGTTTAAATAAACACATTAAATGTTTTTGTTTGTTTTTTTACATACCTTTAAAAGTACTATAATGGATAAAACAATATTGGACTTGAATTCTTTTAATATGTTAATATGTATTGAATTCAGGCGGGAAAGAATTATATAATATTTTCATTTCTTCGCTCTGGTAACAAAGTAAAGCGCGGTGTTGAGTTCCGTCACTCAATACGTAGTGTCTTAAATGTATAATACGTAATTCGAAATTAATAATTCTGAAAACTATCAAGCTTAAAATAAAGTTACAATATAAATTAATAACTTATTTAACTTCAAAATACTATCAACCCTTAAAAATAAGCAAACATTTTTTAGAACAACTATTTTTAAACAAATTTTAAGATACAATAAAATTTAAGATATTTCATATTTATTATTTACAGTCGTCGTAATCTTCACATGGAGTTGCAGAGGTTTCCTCCGGTTTCGTATATTTTGTTATTTTAGGTGACTTTGTTGATCCTAAAATGTGAATTGCCATTTTTATTAACTGCATAAAAGTAAAGAGTTTGTTTTGGTTGAATGCGCTAATCTCAGGAGCTACTGTACATACATATTACGGTACATGTACGTTTTAGGCTATCTTGCATCACGTTAATCTAATGTTTTTGTAATCGAGGCCAGTCGTGGCTGTAAAAGGATTCAATCCCCACTCGAAGAAATAAAATGTTTATTTAAATTTATATTTTCATTTCTTCGCTCCGTTGAGTTGAGTCGTTGAGTTCCACCACTCAATTCTACTCTGTTACGTGGGGGATGTAGCGTAAGATCAGCTGTATTTAGTATATCTTGGGTGCGGTTTGCGTTAATTTGTATACTTGTTACTAAATATGCACTATTAATGTGTATTTCACGATAAAAAATATAGTTTCAGTTGTCCATTTTTTAAGTTATCCAAGTGGGATGTGGACGTATAATAGTGCAGATTAACATTTTTATAACTCTTAGGTACTTGTCTTTTATACAGGGTGGAAGAGGCTGCGCTTCTTTTACTGAAACTGCATATAGGGTAAAATATTTCAAACCCAGAATTTAAAAAAATAATCAAGGTACCTCAACGGTTTGGACGTAGGATTTTTTTTTCATTTCTCGATTTTTATCCATACCTGTATTTCGTGTCACGCACACATACGTAAGCGACGTTGCCGCTTTGACAGGTAAGTGTGTGCGTGCCTATGTTATACTTTACAAATGGCGTTTTATTTTAAACCGATAATTTTATTATTTATTTTGTTTGAAAAAAAAACTTTTTTATTTTTGAGAATTATTTTTTTTCCGAATTATATTAGGCTTTTATAGAGTAGTTAAAACTGTGGTTTCATTTAAAGTGGCGCTGACAATTCCACCCTGTATATAAAGACGCATGTTTTTCTAATGAAAAAAAAAATAATAAAACAAAAAAGGTTTTGGTCAATCATTGGGCTCTGGATTAATGGACATAATGGGAAAAATTCTATTTGATTTTTTTTTGCCCAATCCATTTTTCAGAATTTTCATTTTTCATTTTTCAGAATTTTTTCAAAATTGTCCAGAAATATGTCCCAATACTGAAGTAATACTAAAACTTTAAAACAAGACAATATTTACAGCAATGCAATTCTAAAAGCTACAAAAAGTTTTACCCAAAAGCTATATTCCTTTGTGGCTTTGAACCTGCAACTAAACTTACCGTCCATATCGGATATATATACACAGGGTGGTCTAATTATTCGAGATTGTTTCAACAGAGCACTCGTGCTACTGAAATCGAGCCGCCATTTGCTAAATAATTCACCAATACCGTGCTTTAGATTGCCAAATGTGTGTTTTCTATCTAAAATTCAATGAAATTCATTAATTTTGAAGCTAATTTAAAATCAATACAATTTTTTTAATATGTCAAGACGTAAGAAAAATTAGATAGGAATTTGATAGTTGGAGCGTAAAATAATTTTAATATTCCCTGAATTAAATTCAGAACCCACAACCATTGCGTTTACATTCGCAGAGTTGTGGATTCAATTCAATTATATTGCCTTGCTCTGGTGACAAGACAGCGTGGCGTTGAATTCCGCAATTCAACACGACATGTTTCCTAAAATTTGGGCGGTGCGTGGGTAACGAAATATCTTAACACTAGCTATAGCTCCCCATCCTTCTACGTGAGGTATACAGCGTGAAGCTATAAAAAAATAACATTTTTAGAAATCGGAAGGGGTTACCGTTTTTAAAAAAAACACTATAAAAACACATATTGTCTACATATATGTTCTAGATTCTACATAATTGCAATAAGTGACATGTATAACTCAATAACAATACTTCACCTTAGTTTAATTCCAATCAGGGCCGTTGCCTGCAAGTAATTGTTAGCGTACCTACTCACTTGTGTAAAAGAGGGTAGATGTAGGTGCAGTTGCTTGTAAGCAACGGCCCTTATCGGAAGGAAGTATTGTTATTAGGTGATACATATCACTTATTACAATTAAGTAGAACCTCTATCAGAATAATATAGAAGACTAGCGGCCCGCTCGCGGTTTCACCCGCGTGAACTGTGTTATTATTAATTTCTGTCTCCATGACTACGTCATAGTGACGTCTATGCAAAATTTGAGACTCCTAGCCTTTGTAGTAACGAAGTTTCATACAAACTTTCGACCCCAAAAACAACCCCTTAGAAGTCGAATATTGCAAATTCCCGTCTTAGCGAGCACCTACGTCCTATAAGTAACTCCTATGCAAAATTTGAGATTCCTAGCACTTGTAGTTTCTGAGATTTCGTGATGAGTGAGTGATCTTTCGATTTTATATATATAGATGTAGATGTGTGTTTTTATCGTGTTTTTTTTTTTAAATTCTGCTTCTGATTTCTAACATTATATATATATGTAAATCAGAAGGATTTTCTCAAATTACCTTTAATAATAACATTTAGTAACATATTCAGAGACGGAACGTCCCATTGGAAGAACCGTAACTTCAAATTGCTTATTTGATATAAAATGGAATAGACATCGTCGCGGCTGTATGCAGATGTGTTCACTTTCAAAAGTTGAATGAGTCTGAAAAGAAAAAATATATTTTTTATATTTATTCAATACAAGTGATATTTATATAGTTATTTAGATTTTAAAAAATATGCGTTCCTCGTGTCGTGGCCTAGTGAGAGAGCGTCTGACAGTAAACGTGGTTGTGGGTTCGATCCCCGAAGAGATCAAAACGCCTTTGGAGATGGGGCAAAAACGGGATTTTTATTTTTAGGTCCTAAAGTCCGCGCAATCAAAATTAGGTGCAACAACTCCCTTAATCTATCAACTCACGTAATCCCTTAGCTAGCTCGCTTTTACACATTGTTCGTCTTTATAAGAAGGTGTTTTACTAAAACAAATGGAAAATACATTACCGTATAACATTAGGATCTTTTGACGTGAGTAGATTTACACCGCTAACATTTTTTTTAAGACCGGTCAAGAAAGGCGTGATCATTTCCTGACAGTGCACCCATTCTAAACACTGTTTTAGAATATCCTTATTATAAATACGCCTATAGAATATTTCTAACGGCTTTTTAAAACGTAGCTTTTGGTTTTTTCGTTTTAATTTACGATCTGTCCTCAATAGGCTTGGCGGACTTGATGTGTTGTCTTCGTCAGATTTAGATTTGACAGATGACATTTTAACTGTCACTAAGTTGGCGGCATTTTTTCTCTCATTTGAAAATACTATAGGTGTTAAAGGCAAATTTTCATTATTAAAATCCTCATAATCTTCTAGAAGATCCTTATTTTCATCCGGGTACATGTTACTATGGTTCCTTAAGGCACGTATTTCGTAATTTATTTGCTGTTTTAATAATTCAATTCTTTGTTTTTGGCTTATCGTTGTGGATGTTCTAAATTCCGCTAGGTGTGATAATTGTGCTGAAAGAATCATCAGTACGTATAATGCCGGTTAAAAGTTATTCTCGGTCCGACCTCAGTTTAGTAAAATATGCTTCTGCGACGAGCAATGAATGGTGCAGCCTGTGTAACCGCGACGGTTGGGGGTTCTTGCGGCTTTACATTTTTTTACCTTTACGCTGTATCCCGCACATAGCAAGGTAGGTAGAGGGAACCTATTGGGAGACTTCCGTTCCGCATTGCATGTTGAGTGGCAGGTCTCCTGTCACGCCGTTCTTTGACAAGTTGTCATAGATGAATATAAACATTCTAAATAATTCCCCAGTTTGGTAAAGTACAGAGTGAGGTTGAATTCCGCTACTAAACACGCAATAAATCTTAAAAATAACTGAAAATAGTAAAAACTGAGCGTTTCATCACTAGGTTTTATCTTTCAACCCTTTTAGATGCGGAAAAAATATTTTTTACGTTACATACCAATGAAAAATATCACAACCGCTAGTTTCATGTTTACTCAAGTTACTTATCAATGTTTGGAAAAAAAATCTGTAATTAATTTCAATGGAGCAAAATAAAACAAAATGCAACTATGACAATATTCCGGCGTAGCGGCACAGCATTTCATTGTAAACACGGCGGTTGTGGGTTCGATTCTCACTCGCAGAATTAAATTATTTTCTTTTTCTCTCTGGTACCGAGGCAAAGCATCGAAGTTTCGCCACTCTACACGCAATACCTTCAGAAGTCGACGGAAAGTGGGGAACGGAAATGGCTTAACAAGAACAGAGTGTCTTTACAATATTTTCTCAGGGGCCATCTTTGAATGTACAGAAATTATTCCTTTTACAGTTTTATTATACCAGTATGTTAGTATGTAGGTACAGTAACTGGCCGCTTGTAGCTTTGTTTGTGTGAAATTATATTTCTCTTCCTCCCTTTCCCGTTCTCATTGGAATTTCGAGTTTCTTAGTATTCTTCTATACTCCCCCAAAGGAACCTACATATAATAAAACTATAACGTTCGTTATCTGTCAGCCGTTCTGTAAACAAGGGTCCACCGCGAAAGAGAATTGAGTGTTTTACATGAACCTCCACGACTCGTGACCGCCCTGAAGTTAGCTATAAATGGCTGAACAGATTTTCTTACATCTGATTAATTTCTTACAGAGCCAACAATGCGCTCACGAAGCTCAGAAAACCTTCGGTGGAAAATGGGGAACGGAACGGTTTTAACAAGCCAACGCTAGGTTCCCTCTGCCTATTGCCTGATAGATTTTTAAAGTCTACATGTGACTTTTATGACCATAATTAACTTTTATCAAATCTCAGTTAATTTCTTAGACTGTTAAACGTATGCAATTAAAAACTAAAAAAGTTATTTAATGGCTTCTTAAAATTGCTTTGTTTTCAATCTTTTAATCGATTATAATGATTCTAGTATTGATATCAACCGTTCTTTTACATATTGGAGGTAAGTAAAATTGGCTGTAATACTATTTTACTAGTTTTGCATCGGCCTATAGGTTTATCTTAAGACATTTTGCATATATTTTTTAACCTGCAAAACAGAATTATTAACTCCATGTTGGATTTATCATAAGACTTTTCAATAAAAAAAAAATCTGGATTTAACCCAGAACCATTTTGTGATACCTCAAGCTACATTACCAGTGAGTCAAGAAACGTTATGTTAATTAAAAAATTATGTTATTCCTAAGCGTGAAGCTTGTATGTCCGGTATTAGGTCCCACTATCAAATGCGCAGCTTATCAAAGGATTATAGAGGCCGTCGTGGCGCAGGAGTACAAGGTTCCCAGGTTCCCTCTGCCTACAATGGTGTATGCGTGAATCTATATAAGGCGGGGTTGTCATCTTGACATGACTTTTGGTTTTAGAGAAATTTATCGACAACAATTATATACAAGCATGTTATATATCTACACTTATTTTGTTTAAAATATTTATTTCAGACTGTAAAGTGGCAAAGCCATTCAATGAAACAAGGTAAATATAAAATACACTTAGGTTGTAGGATAGCTGAAGGAAGTTATAGATTCAATACTCAAAGAACAATGATTGTACTTAACATATGTATGACATAAATAAATAAATATACCCATAATATATTTTTTACCCAACTTTTATAATTTTTGTATAATTACCTTATACGTATGCGTTGAAATCTTTTTCAGGCCGTCTTCAAAGTATGATAACCCAAATTTTATTCGCGATAGATATCACGGTAAGTTTTCTTTTTGATCACATTTAACAATCAAAAATAATTGGCCATAAAATAAAAAAATCAGACGTACTATCTATGTCTGAATTTAGTTGACGAGCTGGGCGTGAAGCTAGATCTTTTATGTAATCCTTTTAAGTTATGACAACATGATACTTCCACGCGATCTCGAGATAAATAGTTTAAACAATGTTTTTTCTTTTAAGATACGGAACCCCAAAAATACCTCCCAATCGCTAATTTTACTACTGATACCTTCTAAGATAATTTTTATACAAAATTCAGACGAAATTTTCAAACCTATGATGGATGAATCCTGGGTGAATAAGTTCAACAAGCCCTATAACCCGGCGTGGATGGACTACTGCGATCCTTATCACTGCAACGACTATCACAAACTAGCTTGCGGCTTGAACAGGAGGAAGATGAAATTTAAGTGGTTCCAAAGCAAATGTCATATTATTTTAAATAATCTGTGCTCTCAATATCGAGGAGCGTTGGGTAAGTTCTTGAAATATGATCCTGATATGCTGTAATACTGTTTTTTTTTTTAAAAACTATGTTCCCAGGTTCCCTCTGGGGACTTACCCTGCTATGTGCAGGAAATAGCGTGAGGTTAAAAAATAAACAATTTTTTATACAGCTTCCGTTTCAAAGGCCGTCGTCTCAAATGAAATTTTATTGTTTTAGAATACGATGTAGTAGAGGACAAGTTTTGTTTGGCTTACGTAATATTCACTCGATCCATCTGTCCGTCTGTCTGTCCCGACATAGAGCACCCTGTATGCGCTGTCAGTACTAAGGACAATCGAGTTGTAATGTTTAAAAACGGCTGTTTTTTGGAAAGAAGGAATTGTCAGGAGTTTATGGAGGGTTTGTATTTATTCATATATTTTTTTGAGAATGAATGAGCTATTTTTAAGATTTTTAGTGTCACACTTTGTATAGAAAAATATTTTAGAAAATATATAAAATTGATTTTGCTTTAGTTTATCACCTCTCTTTCTATATAAAACTAAAAATTCCATTATTGATTGACTGACATACAACGCACAGTCTTGCATATCATGGTCCGTAGCATTATATTTATTCAGCTTCACGCTGTATCCCACATATAGCGCTTCCACATATTAGGAAAGAGGGAACATAGTGTCCTAATGTCTTAACACTAGGACACACTCTCTGTTCCCTCTCCCTCCTGTGCGGGATACAGAGTAAAGCTAAAAAAATCTTTATAAATCAAGTGAAATAAATTATATCTGAATCTGTGATGTCTCTCTGTCTGTCGGCCATTTGGAAAAGTTAAGAGAATTTTTATAATATAAAAATTAGAATAATTAGTATAATTTTGTATATTATTATATTATTTTGTGTATTATTTTTTTCCACAGAATATGAAGCTGTTAGTATGAAAATATGTTTATTGAGTACAGTTTTAAAATAAAAAATATTTTACATTGCTATAGTTCTGAATTCAAAACCAATTCCTATAAGAAATATAGATTTTTGGTTAAACAAAGGTACAGGGACAGAGGCAAGAAGCGTGGCGTTAAGTTCCGTTACTCAACACGCCATGCCTCCAGAATTCGGCGGAAATTGGGCAACGGAGTGTCCTAACATTACAGTCCCCCTGCCTACCCTACTGTGTGAATCCCGCACACATCGTGAAGCTTATTTAATTTTGATTTAAAGGTACATGGTAAAAAGAATATACCAATTTTATACCAAATTCGAGATATTGTAGGTTGAACAACAGAACTCAACCAACCAAGCGCACTATAAGATGTTATCAGGGTAGAAATTAAAATAATTCATTTCCCCGAGTAGGAATCGAATCCAGAACCATCACGACACCTTTGACTATTTACTATGACTAAGGAAAGACTATTAAACAAGAAAAAAACCTCACTTAGTTTCTATCTTTTATTAATAAGAAAGAAGGCACTTATACTAAAATCTAACGTCCAAAATGACATAACTCATAAAATAACTAATTTATTCTAGAAAGAAAAAATATTTCAAATACTTTTTCAACTTTAAAAATAATACTAAAATATAAAAAACTAATATTAATTATAATGATATTAATATTAATTTTATTTACAACATAATATACATATAAAGAGTTAATTTTGTTTCAAAAAGGTGGGGAAAGTCCCGTATTTTAGTTTTTTTTTTAATAGGCAAAGATATGTGTACCTTTGATAAAAAAATATTTTAGATCTTTCCTACTTTAAATATATTTGTTTTAATAATTATTTAATTTGCAACATTGAAAATTCATATTTATCAGAAAAATATGATAATTTTTACATAAGTGTTGCCAACATCAACAATAAAAAAATAACAAATAAACAAATACAGAATAAATAACATCAGATCAGGCTGATAAAAGAGAGTTTTAGTCTAAAATAAAACAAATATAAAAAAAATACACAACATGTTATGGCGACTAATCTTAATATTGTATTTTATTTAACATTAACACATGAGTGTAAAATGACATAACTAAAAATACAATAAATTGTAAAAAGTATATGTTTTTTCTCAATTTATTTGATATAAGTATTTATAAATTTCTTATAAATTATGCCATTGTACACTTTAAGTTTATGAATCTACAAAAATAAACTAAATGTGACTTATTATGCTTAAAAAGAGGCTAACCCACAATATTACGAAAAATTAACTGATTGTTCATTTTTTTTTAATTAAACATAGAAAAATATACATCAATTAATATTTATTAACATAAATCAATAGAAAAGTATAACCACTCAATATATAAAGTGTGAGGTCGAAAAGACCATATAAACAATTGAAACAGAAATAAACGATATTATATTGAGCAGAAATAGAAAGCCTCATATTATTAAAAAAATAAGATTTGAAATCAGTACTTCCAATATTTATTTTTATTTCAAAGAAATACAAGACAACTTATTTTTTAAAATAATTATATTGAGTGACCTATATAAAACAACCTGTGTGATGTATAATAAAACAATTTACACATACATAATTATATAAATATATATATAATAAATAAATATATATGTAAGTATACAATAACTCAAATAGAAGAAAAATATCACAACGCAAAATATAAAGAAGAAGGGGGCTCCTCTTGTGAAGTTATAAAAGATAACTAACCTATTGAAAAATCTAAAAATAATAAAACATTAAAAACATCCAAATTATTCGACTTAATAACAATGTATACAAGCATTTCTTCGATTCGAACTGAAAATATCCGACAAAATGACTGAATACCTAGTGTTAAGACACTCCGTAAAGGTAGCTTGTTAAATGGCGAAGCTTAACGCCGCGTTTTGTCTCACGAGAGCAGGTAAGTGAAAATAATTTCATTATGACTATTTTCTCGAAGGGGTATCGAACCCACAACCATCGTGTTTACAGACGGACGCTGTCATACGATAGCTCTAAAAATACAATCACTACTAGACAAATATGGTATAAAAATATATTTAATATACATATACATTTTGGGCTTTTTAACGACATTTTTTAAGAAAATCCAATACTTCGATGGGATAGTTTTGTCTTGTGGTCGATTTTACTGCGGCACGGGCGTACTCCAGTGGATTCACTGAGCTGAGGATAAAAGAAAAAAAAACAAATTAAATTCAAGAAAAAAAGAAAAATAATTTTATTAAACTAAGAATGTTAAAAAATATATACCAAGTCTAATTTTTAATAGTTTCGGATTGGTGAGATTCTACTGTAGACATAATTATGAAATAAAGTGAATAGAAAATAAAATTCAATATATATATGACTGAAAATAAATGATGTATTAAACAAAATATTTCTTTTAAGCAAGAGCTCCCTATATGATCCCCCTATGAAAGTGTGTGTGAATCAGTGATACACACACACTTTCATAAAACATTATTTAAAAAAAAACTATAAGCACTATTAAAATGAACACAAAGCTTAAACAAACTCACTACCAACCTCATATTTTGCACGTGTGCAAGTTTCCTCCACTCCTTGCGTTCTATATGTTGAAATAATATCATTACTATTGTAAGATCACAGTTTGCCGAGTTCACTGCAAGGTGGAGGGCTGAGTCACCACCTTTTATATCCTAAAACGGAGAGAAAAGATTTAAAAAAGTTGTTTTTAATTTCTTTTGTTAGGGGTTATCCATAGATATTTTTGTCAACGTTAGTTCCGCTACTGACAACGGCATTACGTTTGTGTGAATACATTTATTCATACTAGGTTCCCCCTTCCTATCCTGCAATATGCGGGATGCAGCGTGAAGAGGCATTGGGTGATGAGTAGCGCTACTCAACACCGCGCTATGCCTTGTTACCAGAGCAGGGAAATGAAAATATTAAATAATTTATTTCCTCGACTGGGAATCAAACTCACCACCGCATTTACAGTCACACGCTCGTGCACACAAGCACGTAACTGTAAACGGGTTGTGGGTTCGATTTTCATTCGAGGAAAATAAATATTTAATTTTCATTTTCTACGCTCTGATGTTGAGGCAGAGCGCGGCGTTGTAGTGACCCACTTCAACATGGAGCGGGGAGCAGAGTGTCTTAACACTAGACTCCCTCTGCCTAATTCATGCGAGATAAATTGTGAAGTTGAAAAAACACTCACCCCTTTCCACAAATCTGCGTGTGCATGTCGCAGCAGCACATGTAGTATATGCGTTTTGGGTGCACTCGCACTGTGCTCAGCACAGCACACGTGCAACGCCGTGTAACCTGTGTAGAGTGAAAAAAAGGTATGTTAGTTATTTAATAATTTAATTGGGCGGATAGTGGAGAAGGAAATGTCTTAATGAGGGGCGGAGTATCTTAACATTAGGTTGCCATGTTCCTTCTGCCTACCATATTATATACTCCATAAAATAATAACTGAAAATGTTAAGAAAACTGCGTATTTAGCGATTTAATTTAGGACACTCACATTGCATGCTGGAAAATGTTTCTTTTGAATATTATGCATGCTTATTCTGCAATCCCCTACAATGGCATAATAGATATGAACCTACACTCACCGTCAGCATTGGTATGGTGTATGTTGAACAGCGGGATATCGCCGTCATCCCGCACTATCTCGCTAAGAACCTCCGCACACTCGTCGCCGGCGCGTGCGCACGCTATTAGAAGAGTATCACCTAATGTGTCTACCTGTGGAAGATTTAAAATTTTAAGACTTTTTTAACATTATTTAAAGTGTTATTTTACACTTAGAGAACGAAAAGTATTTAGAAAACGTATAAAACATTAAACCCGCGCTTTTTGTTTAGCGCCCTATCGCTTTAACCACTAACCCATACGCTGTAATCACGCTACGTCGAAATTTTTATACTAATATTTGAAACATCACTTTATTATTTAAAAATAAAAAATATAATAGGTTGGTAGCGTAACTCAACGTCAAACACGGAAAAAGCTAAATATTATAAAATATAAAATCAATCAATCAATTTAAGACACTATACATATTTAATGGCTAACAAACTCTTCCAATATAAAATCGCAGTACATTTTTATATTTATTACCTCAGTAAAAACAAAATCGGTTGTCGGTCTGTACGCCTCGCTCCGCGTCACCGTTCTGATACACTGCACTATATATCTTGTCAATAGTGGCTTGTGGTAGCATTTCAGTACTGCTAGCTTCAATATGCTTAGACCTGGAAATAAATAAATTATGATAAAAAAATTGTTTCACGCTGTATCCCGCACTAGCAGGGTAGGCAGAGAGAACCTAGTGTTATGAAATTTAATTCTTCACACATGGCTTATTTTAGAGATTTGAGATTTCGCTTTGTTTACCAAAGCGGGAAAATGAAAATAATACAGATTCGTTAAGTGGGGATCGAACCCGCAACCATCGCGTTTACAGTCAGATGTCCGAGAAGTCCTTCATTTGGATATTTATATATTGGATTAAATTAAAGTAATTTAAATAGATACTCCCGGTCTCCCGTTATAGAAAGACAATCCGCGGCGTTGTTCCTTAACCTTACAGTACATTAGGTAAATAAGCGGTAAATAGTGTGTCTTGTTTACCCTATCCGAAAAAGTAACCGTAATTCCGTTGACTCTAAAACATACATGAATTAAAATAAAACTTACCAAAGTCATCAACAAACAAGAGCGGTTTCAAAGCTAGCACCTTTTCACAGATCAAACTGAAGATAGCCAAATTCATGTTTTCGTCTTTATCATTTGACAGGTTGAGGAGAGCGTGATGGAGGACTCTGGATGGAGGAAAGAAATTAAGAATAACTTATCTACTTGTATATTATTATATAAATAAACATACAATACAATATTATTTCTCTAAGAGGATTCGAACCCAAGACTACCGCGTACTATACAGTAAGCATGACGTCATTAATTATATTCGTCATTACAAAGTATGTCGCTTTTCAAGTATAATTCCAGAATGCACTTCTTAGATAGCATTATGAGTAACCTGATAACGTCTATCTGGATTATAAGAAATGTGATTCAATTTTAGTATGTCAATAAACGAAAAGCAATTAAAATTAATTGTGTCGCAATACGTTAAACTCATTTTAAACGCTATAGTGGGTTCGATACTCGTCGGGAAATCACTAAATATAAAAATATTTTCATTTCCTCGCTCTGATCAAAACGCGGCGTTGAGTTCCGCCACTCTACATGCGATGTTTTAATAATAAGTGTCTCAATACTAAGTTCCGTCTACCTAGGGCCTACTCAGCTATCCGAATGTCAAGTTGTTTAGAAAACAATAAAGGAAGTCATCGTAATTTGTTGGCCAATTGATATAAGTTTGTTAACAAAGTTGCAAGTTCAAATCTGACATTTTCCTTTCTTATTTACGGTATAAATTAATCAAAACATTTTTTTGCTCAGTTAGACCATTGAAAGAACTTTGTATGGCGAAGTTTCATGAAAATGTCAGTCGTGTCAGTCCTACAGGAAGCTACCGCCGATTCATAAGGTAGTTCCGGTGAGAAGAGCCGACAAGAAACTGAACCGTTGTTCATTTTGAAATAAGCGTATAATAATCATTGCAAATAGGTCGCGGCTTCCTTACATTATATTAGAAAGTTTGGTGGAATCGAAAATGAATCTCGAGGACACTTAATAAAAATGTTTGTTTTGTACAACTTCACGCTTCTGCTCGAATTCAAGACAATATTGATTGGCGGAACTCAACGCCGAGCTTTGTCTTTGCAGAGTACGAAGATCAATATAGTTTATATACTTAGAATAAGCAGCAGATTCATTTTCAGTAAATGTTTATATATAACGGTGATAGAACGCGATGGTTGTGGGTTCAAATTTAAATCAGGGATAACTTTCATAATATAGATATTTTCTCCGGTCTAGTTAGACAAACTGCGAGGTTGAGTTCCGTGATCTAATAAGTTCTACTAACTAAATTACACAAAGTAGTACTAAGGTAACACTATAGATAAATAATCATCTAAATGATAAATGTCAAATGATATGCCAAAACAAGTTATGCTGCGTCACACTGTTTAGATTAGAATTTTACAAAGAAAGATAAAATATTTAGTATGAAAAAATAGTCATTTTGGTTATTCTATGGATTATTTTTTTTTATGATAGACAAAGAAAAATACATTTTTTTACGCGTTTCTACAAAATAAAGGGTATTTTATGTTTAAGCCTATGTCAATAGATTTTTATTATATAATTTTGCATCTATGTAATAAAATCTAAGACAGAATTTAACCCACTTGTAATAATTGCAATACCATGAAACTCGTCAGTTATACGCAGCTTATGTGATAAAACAATAATATAGTGTCATCGAGCTGGTCTGATGATGGAGTTAGGAACTGAATGGAGTTTCTTTTCACAAAATTAATATAATTTATAGCATTCTATAGTATCTATTAAATTGCTTTCTCTGCATCTTTAACAGTCATATAGGAAAATTATAACAAGTAATGTGGCGGGCAGAAACAAGTAGTCATCTATTTAAAACACTACGTTTTCCTGTGAGATAAGAATCTGTAGCACAGTAGTTTATCTTAGATTTTTATCTGTCAATGATAAAACCATAATAACTTTCCATAGGTAGTTTTACCCAAAAATAATATGTTTATCATTATTATTTTTTTAGCTTCACGCTGTACTTAGCTAGCGTTCGGACACTTCGTTCCCAATAGGACACTTCTATAGGGAATTATCAAGGCATTATATGTTGAGTGGCGGAACTCAACACTGTACTTTGCCTCGTTACCAGAGCGAGGAAATGAAAATATATATTTCACTTGCTCTGGTGGGTATCGTATAAAACTGTATTTAAGATTTAAATATACAAGAAAATATATGTTGCAAAAATAAAAAAAAACTTTATTAGCAGCAATGACATCAATGTTAATACCTTATCTAATCTTGTCTATCGTATCTTTTTTTAAAAAGATATTTATAGATTATTGCAGCGGTAAGAGAGGAAGGGAAAGATCTCGGTAGACTTACGAAAACATAATATCAAAGATACTGGAGGAAGGTCACGTAAAAAGCATGAGGACCCCCCCTAGGGCATGTACGAAGAGATTGATGACAGCGGACGAGGCGAAGAGGTTTTTAGGATTTTATATTTTATAATAAATATTACGCAGGTTCAAATCTTGCTACATTCTAATTTTGGTAAAGAGTTTACATTTTACTAAGAGTTTAATAATTTTAATGTGAAATAATTACACCATTAAAGAACAAAAACACTTACCCATAAGCAGTTTTGAAGTCCACATTAGCTATATTGTAGCACAAGCTCTTGCGATCATCAATCTTCAATTTCCGTATGTGCTCTTCAAACGCCGCTTTACAAGACTTACGGTTCATTTGACAGCATTCTTTCTTAGAGAAATCCGTTGCAATTTGCTTCTGGAGATCCTTGAATTGTTTCATTGACATTGAGGACTTCTCCCTATCTTTTTTCTTATCTGTGTCTTTATCAGATTCTGCGTTATCTACAACACAACTGGGATACTCATCAATAGTTGGAATATCTTGGTATTTTTCATAATCACTGTTATACATTGGTGACGAGGTTTGTGGGGACAGTGTGTAATCTGTAGTGGGATAGAATGAAGCTTGGGAATCAGACATTGGGCTTGGGACATTTTCGGAACGAGGTGGGGTAAGGAATATGGAAGGTTTTTCCAGTTGCTTGTCCATGATTGCCCAATCGATGTCATAATCGAATGTATGGCTTGTTGTCGAGAATTCCTCTACAGGATTTAGGATGGGAGTGGTGCTTACAGGGCTGGTGTAAATTGGGGTACTAATTTTCTCATAGTTTTCTTTCATGAAATCCAAGAGGATATCATCAGATTTGTCCTGATCCTCGTTAATATATTCTTGGGCTATTTGCCAACGGTCTACTTGTTCTTGTTGGGAGTTTTGGGCAAAGTTTGTGACGCTCATGTCGACAAGCTTGAGCGCTGTCTCTATATCGGTGCAGGTTTCTGTTCGTGAATTCGAATTGACTATCACTTGACCGCCTGAGAACGTCTGTCTGTTTATCTGGCTGATCTGAAAATTAATAGATCTTAAGTCAGTTTTGTGTAATTAAAATAAAAAAATGTTAGTTAAATATACAATTTACAATTAAAAACAAAATGCCATTATCCGTTTTACTGCTATTGTTAAAGAAGTAATTTTTTACAATTTTTATTTTTTAAGTCTAACTAGAGTCAACTGTAAAACTATAATAGGTCATACTAATCAAAGTAACGGTAACAGTAAAAAGGAACAAAAACTCGTCTATCGAGATAAGAAGTGACAGACTTTGTTTGTTCCACAAAAAAATTTTAACTAATACTGTAACAAAATTCATCGATATTATTTAATTTATTTTTAGCAAGTCTAGATGAAAGATTGTATTGTTATATAATATTATGTAATAATAGTCATAGACGTAAAGCACTATAGAATGGCACGATTACCCATTAGACATATTATCTTTGGGGAAATACCATCGAGTGTACTGTGAATAGACAATATTGTTATTATTTTTAGCTCCATGCTGTATCGCGCACACAACAGGGTAGGCAAAGGGAACCTGGCAGTGTTGAGACACTCGTATTTCCATTAAGACATTTTCTTTCTCCACTTTACGTCGAATTCAATTCTTTACGACATTGCGTGTTGAATGGCGGAACTCAAAGCCGCGTTACAGTTACAGAGGAAGGAGAATAAAGTATTAAATATTTTATTTCCTCCAGTAGGAATTGAACCCACAACCTTGACCGTGGAACGTCGGTAACGGTAATGTAAATTGTTTACATAGTTCCGCTCACCGACCGTAAAATGTGCGGTAGTGCAAAAATTTTATTATTATCTACGAATCCAAACTAAGTATTTTTTTTATATGAATTTTAAATATTTACCTGTCTGAATACATTGTCAGTTTGCTCCTGATATGGATGTGTTGTTTTGGCATGTGACTTCGTTCGTATGGGAGCTCTTGGAATGACGACTGTCTGTAACTTCTTACCTTTCTTGCCATTTTCTTCTTTTTCCTAAGGAAAAAAAATATATTAAAGAATTTGAAAGTCTGATAATATTTTATTCCGGTATGCTCCATTTCTTTTAGTACAAAAACTTTGTTAAAGGTAAACCGTTATATCGATATTCGATACCAATATTATAATCATAAAACATGACTATATTATAAAGAAATTATACTTTTTGTATATTTCTCTTAAAAAACTTCTAGACACAAAATCAAAAGATTTTCACCTTAAAAAGAATCTAAAAGACTTATTAAAGTCATCATTAAGCCAAGAAAAGCCATAGGTAGATGATACATAAGCATACTTATCGTTATCATCAATACTAATATTATAAACCTGAAGAACTTGTTTGCTTGAACGCGCTAATCTCAGGAACTACTAATTCGAATTTAAAATTTCTTTTTAAGTTCATTTATAACAAAAAATCCTATACGGATTGAATCAGATTAAATGTTTCGATATATCCCGCTGTACGTGCCCGACACTTAGGATGTGTCATGACACATAAAGACCGAGAGTTTATATGACTGACAGCTATTATTCAATTTAGGTAATCAAAATACAACTATGAGCGTATATGAGACATTCATATCGTGACTCCAGTGACGGTTACGGGAGAGTTGCGAGTTCAAATCATACTTTGGTAATCATTTTGGGATTATTTGGTCCCCATCATTTCGGGACACGACGAGAACGTTTTAAAACAATAATTAATAAAAGTACCTGTTCTTCAACATTTAACTTCTTAAACGAATCAACAAGTACTTTATCCTTTTCATCATCAAAATCGTTGGCCATACATTTTTCAACGAAACCGCTGTCTTCCGACGAGTGGGAGTCATTTCTCTTTTCTCTCACTTCGTCTTTTATAATTTTATATGAAAAATTATTGAATTCATCATCATCATTATCAGAAACTTCCTTTTCCAAATCTAATTTTTTGATTTTCTCCAATAAATCAGTTACAGGAGTTACATTGATATCTTCAATAGTTTTGGGAGTTTCAGCTTCTGCATCTCTACCTACTTTATCTTTATCTCTAGCTTTTTCTTTCTTTTTATCTTTTTGGAAAAGTGCCTGGAAGGGCTTTATGAGTATGTTTTTTATGGATTTCTTTTCGTCAGCCATTGGTAGGTGTGGTTGGGCGTTCGGTACTTTAGGACTTCCCATACTTGGCAAGATCGAGTTATAAGCAACTTTAGACGTTTTCACATCTGCAACAAAAACGAACAAAACATTATTTTTAAATATAAATATTATAATATTAGTATGTCATAATTATATTATAGTTAAATAAAAACTACAGAGCGCTCTATTTACACTAAGTTCTATAGAATTTGCTTGAAGCTTTAAATTATATGAGCCTAAATTCTAGTCATTTACTAGTAACCTCTGAAGAGTTCTACTACTCAGGCTCCATCATCAAACCAGCTCGATAATACAATAGTATTGTATTATTATCTAAGCTACGTATAATTAATTATCTGGGTGAAATCCAGTTTCATAGATTTTATTACAGTTAAAGCTTGTTAAAAATAATAGGTTATTTTTGCAGCTTCACATTGTATACCATATATGGCAGGGTAGGCATAGAGAACCCAGTTAAGTTAAGACACCCACTTTACGCCAAATTTTCAAGGCATTGCATGTTGAATATCGTTAAGTTAAAAATATTTTGGAATACCGACCGATTCGGCACGTCCTAGCGGCGTTAAATTACATTTATTTTTAGATAAAACTTAAATCTATAGAAGCTAAACATATTACATATTTTAATGAAAGACAGATTTAAGTAACACTTTAGTCGAGCCTCTATTTGTGACGAATAGATAATTTAATATTTTATAAAGAACATTCTTTGAAATTATATAAAAAAGAAGTATGTACTTCCAACTAAAAATGATTCTAAAACGCAACATGAATAGATGTTTTTTCTTTAGGAATAGTTTCATGGTCCACTGGAAGTCATCGACATTAATATTCAGTTATTTTGAAGAAAAAAAGTCTACATTGTATTGCATATTAGGTATTGATTTAAGAAAAACAGAACATTTTCTTTATTTCCCGAATTAAACAAAGTCCAATACCAATATATATATTTTTTATTTTATGGTTTTTATTTAATTATTTGGGTTTAATAATTAAATAACTTTCTTTTTATTATTATTTTGAGTTTAATCCCCATTGGGTAGAACGATTACCTATATGTAAAATACTTTTTAAAAAACGTATAAAAGTTAGAACGTCGCTACGTTCTAATTTTTATACGTTTAAAAAAAATCCTAAATGTTAAAATTGTTAAAAATACCTATATGTAAATTGTGTTCATTTCCCGCTCTGGAAGACAAGGCTCAAGTGACGTTGAGCTCCATCACTCAACACGCATTGTCTTGAAAATAGTTTTTCAGCTGTATTGTAATATTATAAATTGTCACCTTTCAAGCTCTTCCTTCTACTCCGCAATGCAGGAAAAGCGTAAAAGGAGTAAAAAATAGTTTTTCTATTTAAACACATACTATAATTACAATATACATATAACACAATAATAGATCAAGTTTTTTATTGGCAATAATGTCTCAGGTCGGGTTTATATAACCCACGTAGTTTCCTTCGAGCAGTTTACACACGGATAAAATTAATATAACGACAATTGACGTAATCTGTGGCGATTTGTTTTTTTTTTTATTAAGTTTTGAGAACAACGTGAGCCAACATGTGTTCTAAGTTCTAAGTAATAATAAATTAATAGTTTATAAAATTAAAAACACCCTTTTCCTAGCAAAACACATATAAATGTAATGAGCACTAGCTCGATAACTGAAGGCTGAAGCCTTGGACTGCCTGCTAGGAAACTTCCAATCCCATCATCAGACCACCTCGATGTTAACATAAGTGTTGTTACATCGTAAGTGTGGGTAATTCTGATTCTTAGATTTAATAACATATTACTTAGTTATACCTTGACAAAAAGTATTAAAAATGAAAACTAACAAGTATTACACTGTTCAAGAATAGTTAAAATATTAAAATGTATAGAATCCATATCAATTGCGTCTCGTGGATGGCTGCCGGTGTATGCAATAATTAAATTATAACACGTAGGACGTTTCAGTAGGTACTCGTTTAATAAACAATGTCTTTAAAGTCAGCAAAAAATAAATAAAACGGAGTGATTGATCACTTAGCTCACTAGAACCTACAACCGTCGCGGGACGTGGGACGATGTCTCACTGCGACGGCCTTCAATCTAATAATCACAATAAAAAACACGTTTAAAATGATTTACAAGTCATTAGGTTCATGCTATGACAATATTGTACTTTCATCGGATATTCAGACGTGGGAAAAATAAGGTTAAAAGAATTATCATTATCATTAATTGATTGATATTTATGTCATTAATTTATACTCATATATCATTAATTGATTGATAGATACAGGTGAAGCTATTATTATAATAGTTAACAGTTATAGTAATATTCTTATTAACAAACAATGACATATTTTACATACAATAAGAAATTTTTATTCTAATTGGTCGCATGATGTCTTTTGAAGGTTTTTTTTATATTTTATAAAAAATGTTTTGTGCAAATATTTGTTATAATCCTAAAAGAACGTCGTGTATGAGGAAACATTGCCGTGCCTCTAGTAAAAAAATCATATATCAAATAAACTTTTATTTTTATTTTTTCTTTTCGAGAATCGATTGGCTAGGAAAGCGATTATGAAAAAGATTGTTCAAATATTAAAAACGACCATTCCTTCAAATCGGTTCAACAAAATAAAAAACGCAGTGTGTGTGCACCACAAATTTCTATATTTAAAAAAAAAGAAACTTTAGATATATGTATTTTGTTCACAGTATTTTTAAGAGACGTATGCGCAAGCGCATATAATAGATGCTATCTTTAAAGCACACTGTCCGTAAGTACTTTACCGTTTTATTGCCAAAAATATTTGCCAGAAAAATATATGAACATGTTCCGGGAAAAGTGTTTGCGCAATCGTCGGTTATATCTTATTTTAAATTATCTCATCTCATTTCAGGCTTCAGTTATAATATACTTTATTAGGTGGATTTGCCTCTATGTCATAAAATGTAAAAAAACTTAGTTTTACTTTCATGTACTGTCTCTTTATGGCTTACTTGGCAGTAGCATACGTAACTTAGGTAACAATACAATAATATGGTTTCATCAAGCATTAAGGTGAGGCCAGTGGTGGCGCAGAGGCACGATCATGCCACTGTAAATGTGACAGGTCATGGAGTCTATTCCTCACCAGAGGAAATGAAATATTGAAATATTTCATATTCCATTTCCTCGTTGAGTTCCGTCACTCAATACGCAATGCCTCCAAAATTCGGCGAAAGTAAAAAACTAGGCTGGTCTGATGATGGAGCCAGAACTTAGACAGTGAGACCTTTCATGGGTAAGTAGCAAACCTTCGTTATCAGAGCGAGGAAAATGAAAATATTTTATTTCCCCAAGACTCCTGCGCCACGAATGACCTATTTTAATACAAATTTAAATATACAGCTACTAATATGAAAATTTATGAAGTGCTATAATAATAGTTAATATAAGTAGTTTAATAATTATTATGGACTATTTATCTATTGAACCACATCCTGTAGTAAATTATAAGCTTAGTGTAAACAGATAACGGCTTCATAAATATTTACAATTAGTCTTATTAATATATTATGATACTGTCTTGAGCCGTCGTGGTTTTGGGTTCGACTCCCACTCGTAAAAATGAGATAAATGTGATTATTTTAATTTCTTCGCTCTAGAAACGTTGAGTTCTACCACTTAACATGCGTGTAAATTAAGCGAAAAGTTGAGATCGGAGTGCATTAACACTGGGTTCTGTCTGTCTACCCTACTATTTGTGGAATCCAGACATGAAAGACTTTGGGACGTCATCTGTACTTACTGTACACGCAATGGTTGGGATTTAATGTCATCGAACCCACACCCATCGCGTTTACTATCAGATGCTGTACCACTGCGACATGACGGCGTAAATTATTAATATTCCTATAAATACGCATTTATGGTTTTACTTATTTAAAATAGAACCACAACGTGCGCTATATATAGACAATTAAGAGATCAATCATATAAATCATGACGCAATCGTTGAACCTTAACCAATTAATATTTCTGCGCCCAAGTCCAGTGACAGTCCAGGCCATGGACATATTTGAATCCTCCTATCGATCCCCACTTGGGACAATGATTATCTATATTAAAATCCATTTTAATTCCCAGCACTGGCAGATAAAGTGCGGCGTAGAGTTCCGCGTCTCAAAAGGTTTTATTTAGCCAAGTTCGAAAACTATTTTCGCTTTTTAATATTTTAATACTTTTATTACTATTTTATTTCATTTAAGAGTACTACATCATACAATAAGCGAGAACGGTATTATATCGCAGTTGTATATTTTCCAACTGTACATCGCTATTCTCACTTCTGATGATCAAAGTCAACCCGCAAAATTTATTTCCACTTACAAATTTCTTGAAATTAGATAGACATGTATACCATACATACATATATTGAGATCTTTTAAGAAAAAACATTTTATATACGAAACTAGGAACATTTTGCATGAATTACGTCACTTTATATAAAATATTTGGCAGAAGTTCAAAATGATTCTAAGAAACAAACACATTGCACAGGTAAGTGATTGTAAGCGTCTATATCTTGCCCTGTAATATAAATAGCACTTTTACGGATGAAATCTCTCAATATAATAGTAAACACGGTTGTTGTGGGTTCCAATCTCGTTCAAAAAAAAATATTAACTTTATTTCTTCGTTCTAGTAACAAAGACAAAATGCAGCGTTGAGTTTCGCCCCGAAGCTAATTTTCAATTAATTGAGCGAAGCGAGCGGAGCGCTCTACTTTTTACACTCATTTTCACCAATAGGCTCCCAAACGGTTAGACCGATTGAGATGAAAATTTGCAAACATATAGATATGAGCACGCAGATAGTTTTGGGCGAAAAAAAATCTAAAAATTAATTTCTCGCTTCGCTCAACATGTCAAACTGAGATTTTGCGAGCGCAGGGAGTCAAAATTCATATCCGGATCGCGCCCCTAGTAACAATTAAGTTTAAAATACATTGTACTTCTATCTCTATAAATAGGTAGGTACATAACATAAAGCTGAAGAGTTTGTCTGGTCGAACATGCTAATCTCAGGAATTAGGCTATATTGCGGCACCTGCGGTCAAAGCTACCTCTCGCACTTGGAAATCGCTATGTAATTGAATTCATTTCGACATTAGACCTAGTCTTTTATAAAAAAAAGAAAGAAACTTTTAATATAATAATCTTATGTAACGCTCATCTGCACACATCAATTTTCGTATGCAATTAACATTACATAACCCGTCAATCAATCAACCTTCGATCTGTATTAGTGCCATCACGTACGAGGTCGTTTGCAAATTTTTTTTTATTGTTATTATTTTCAGCTTCACGCTCTATCCCGCGTGTAGCAGGGTATCCGAATGAGAGGGAGGGAGTTTAGTGTTAAGACTGTCCGCTAGCCACATTCTGCCGAATTCAAAAGCTGATTTGCCTCTATATCAGAGCGAAGAAATGAAAATATTAAATATTTTATTTCCTCGAGTGGGAATCGAACCCACAGCCTGTCACGTTTACAGTCACGCACTTGTGCCCTGCGCCACGACTGGTTATTTTTTTGTTAAAGTAAAAATAAATACTATTAGTTGCATACATATTAATCTTACTTAGTCGTGTTGACTTCAAAATGTAAAATAGAAAATCGTCAGTGGCTTAGTAACAGAAGAATTAAATACTATAATGTAGATAAAAAGATTTTCATTTAGATATCTAGAGCCGTATAACTTTCTAAACGCAGCCGCGCCTATCAATTACGTTAGTAAGATAAGAACACTTCCTAAAAGGTGAATGTACGAACGTTCAATATATATTCATTAAAAACATATTATAGTCTTGAAAAAGAAATAAAATTTGTAATTCAATAAAAATATGAACACCACAAAAAAAGCACCGGCACCAGCACGTTGTTATATATTTAAAAAAAAAAGTTAAACGGGTTTTCATTAAACTTATGCATAACTAATCTATGGCGATTTAATGCAAATTATATGATTATTAACGTTTCTGCGTCCGTTAGTTATTATCGTGGTGTTCGCCGGATGTAAGGCTGCTAAAATTTAAGAAAAGAAGTACATATCTATGCACAATTCAAATTTCATACTATACCTACATTATTTACTTTTAATTTTTGTCAAATAAAAATATATTAAAAAATATTTAGAAAAACTTTGCGATGGTAGGACAAGGGTCCAGGCCACCGGTGGCTAGGGCTCTAGAGAGAGGAACCTCCTCCCATTACGCGCCGTCTCAAGTAAAACTGCCTTCTGCATCCGTTTCTTGATGCAACAGCTAAGCGATAGCCTCTTAAGATGTTGGACCAGTCTTTTCGCTATTAAACCGTTATCGGAAACCACTATCGGCACAATGACAGTCGCATTGACATCCCACATGGCAGTAATCTCATGGGCTAGGTCCAAATATTTAGATTATTTTTCTTTTCGGCCTTCACGAGATTGTCATCATGTGGGATAGCAATGTCAACAATCATTGCAAGGCGCGCCACTCGGTCTACCAGTCATTTATATCTTCTTAATATTATCTTTCAGTGATGCCCGAGAAGAAAAGCGAGATTTAAGTCGGTAGCTTCACGCTGTATCTCGAACGTAGCAAGGGAAATCTGGGAACCTAGTGTTAAGACACTTCCCTTTACTACTCCGCCGAATTCTGAAAACATTGCATGTTGAATGGCGGAACTCAATGCCGAGCTTCGCCTTGTTACCAGATCGAGGAAATGAAAATATTTAATTCTAACATGCAATATAGTTGGATGTTCGCTCTGGTAGACAACCAGCATATTTCTAGTTTTGATTAAATTCATTCAATTTAATTAACTTCAATATTAATTCAAAGTTAAATATATAACAAGATATGTGCTAGACTTATAAATTATAAGGTTTACGAGTTGAACAAAAGAACTAAATGATCTAGCTGAGCTGATTTATCACTCTTACATATTCTCCGAATGGACATATATATATATAAAGATTTAACATATCTTACAGTTATAAACACTAAATGCTCGTGGGGATTTACGTCAGTATATAATTTACATACTCAAACACTTATGTGGGCTGTATATTAATGAGGACGAATATAGCAAGGAAGACGATGTTTGAAAACATCCTGTAAATGTCCGAATGGCTGCATCCTGTAGAGGTCACTATATCGATTTAAAAAGAATACTCTTTTTTCCTAACTTATTGTACTTTACTTCAAAGATCTTACGATATTAATATACCAAAAAATCCTAAAAGATTCGTAATAACTAAACTAAAAAATTTCATATTGAATCCTGTACATATCATTAGCAGAAGGAAACTTAGTGTTAAGACACTCCGTTTTCCAATTTCTAACAAATTTTATGTTATTTAAATCAACAGCTATCTCGTTTAGTAAACATTCTTACATATAATACATACGCGTAAATACAAACAATTATTATGCGACATTATGTATGTGCATAACAAACGAGCTAACTACGAGCTACAATACGAAATAATTGTATATTGTACAGCGGGGCTTCGCTTACGCTCGCTTCGCTTGTCTATACATGCTCGCTTCGCTCTTCTGTTCTAATAATCAAGTACTAACTTGATTATCGAAATAGACATGCAACAAGCGTTCGAGGTCGCCGTAGCGCAGCGGCAGGAGTGATAAAAAAACAATTCTATTGAGGACGATAACACATTATTTTTTCATATTAACACTTACGATAATACTTCCTTCTAGGTACACGATATTCTAGATTTCACACAGCTATATAAATTATTTATGCAGCAGTGTGAAATCTAGAAAATCGTGTTGTACCTATGAGGAAGGCTGTCGTGGCCCGGTAGTACAAGGGTGCGACTATAAACGCGACAGTTGTCGGTTCGATTTCCATTAGGAACATGAATGATCTCTAATCGCGAAGAAAAGCGGCGCATTGAGTTCCGCCACTAAACACGCAATGCCTCTACTTTCATTTTGGCGGAAAGTGGAGAACGGAGTATCTTAATACGAGGTTATCGGGATCTCTCTGCCTACCTTGCTATGTGCGGGATACAGCACGGAAATAAATTATAAAAATGAGTAACACCATTTTTTAATGATGTTGAAAGACTAGAAATCGCCCGCGGCTCTATTTGCGTAGATTTTAGAACTTACTACCCATTACCCTAGGAATTTTAAGAAATTCTTAAGTGCTTCCTTAAACTCCCTAACCTTCAAAAATGCCAAGAGTCAACGTTTGTCTAAAAAAAATATACGATCAAAAAAATTGTAACGTGTTTTTGCGTATTTTACATAAGAATACTCTACGAATATTGATTTTGGGTTCAACTAAGAGGTCGTATTTACTATTATATACAATACAGTACAAAGATGTCCTTGGTTTAGCTCTCTTTTAAAGATGTGTATAATTTGTATAGAAAGCCCTCATAACCAACGGTAGTATTTGTAAATTAGGTAGTTTACGAAATGCTAATCACAAATCCTGATTTTTTTTTAAAATAATAAAAATATATAATATTTTTTCTATCTGTCTGATAACAAAATTCAACAAGACCTAAATAAAAATTGTAGCAACCGTACAATAATAAATTGACCTAAAAATGGCGAAGATAATCGGTGATGTCATGGAACATATTTAGGTTGCCCGAATTCTTAAAACTAATGTATTGTTTATTTTAATATAACTTCGCGGGCCTTAAATGAAAAAAAAATATTGAAACAAAAACTTTAAGCAATAGGTAATAACCGGTCAAGTGCGAGTCGGTATCGCCCACCGACGGGCCCGTATCAATTTCATGATTGTAGATCAACGGTAACGCGACTTATAAATGTTGATAAAAACATAAGTAACATATAAATTTTCATTACTTAAAGTCCTATAAGTAAGTAGGTATATTGCATACAAATATAACTTCACACTTCTTGTTAAATTTCTCGCGACGTTTCGATTACGCGACGAATTTCATTCAAAATTTAGCAAAAACGATGCATACGGGCTCGTATCTTTTGATTGCGTTGAATTTTCTAATGTGCTTCAAAGGATTATAAACATGGATATTTGATATTAATTTCAGCTTTACAATCTTAAGATAAATGGTCTTGACAGATGGATAGACACACAGACAGACGGACAATAAAGTGACCCTGTAAGCATTCCGTTTCCTTGATTTGAGGTACGGATCGCTAAAAACGATCATTAATTCTAAGAGTTAGGAATGAAATCGGCGGGGATTGTGTTTAAATCATTCCTTTATTTTTTTACTTTATTTGCGTTGTGTTCCAACACTCAAAACGAAAATTCAGCGGTACGTAAGAACCGGAGTGTCTTAACACTAGATTCCCTCTACCTACCCTACTATGCGGGAAAAAGTTTTTTTCGATTTAATGCCCATAAAAGCAGAAATCAGTTTTGGTTCGTTAAATGTAACATAAGTGAAAGGCTGATTTGTCGACTGACATTCGCTTATACAAATGCGTTAATTCTTAAAAGGCTAATTGTTAAAAGGCTATAGAATGGGATATTACCTTATTATTAATAAAAAATATTAGTTAAGTACCTACATAATGCCATTAAGTAGGTACTTAACTAATATCAATTCCTAAAAAAAAATAGCCCCAAGTTGGCTTTGAACATATACTCTCACCTAAACTGAAAGGTTGCCCAATATTACTTCATGATAACAATGAAACAACACACGTCTATAACCTTCCTTTCCCTGAGATTTCCCTATAAAAAAAACCCGTGTTATTATAACTTAGCAGGTATAATTTAATATGTAACATACATATATAATTAAAGTAAAGTATATAAATAATAGTAATAATATTTAAATGTAGATGGCATCGTGATGTTATTAAGAAACTGCGTGATCGACTTATTAAGAGTAGGTACAATGTGTATATAAAATGCGAAATATTTTTTTAGATTCACGCTGTATCCCGCACATAGCGAGGGAGGCAGGAGGAACCTAGTGTTAAGATACTCTGTTATCCGTTAAGACATTTCTGTTCCCCTTTGCGTGTTGAGTGGCAACACTTAACGCCGGCGAGTAAATGAAATTATTAAATATTTTATTCCCGAACTCACAACCGTCCCGTCTACAGTATAATCTTTGCTCTGGTAGACAAAGTACAGCGCTGAGTTCCCAAAGTGGGGAACGCAGTCCTTTCTGCTGACTCTGCTATGTGGGAAAAAACAAATTTGCTCAATACTAGCTGTTAGATCGAGAATCACATGCAGAAGGCAGTCATACTCGAGAAGGCGCGCAATGAGAGGAGGTTCCTCTATCGGTGGTCTTAGACCCTTATTTCACAGCCTTATTTCATATTTATGAGATTTTTTTGATAATTTATATTTTAAAATTTAAAATTTTCCTCTTTGATAATAAAAGTATATATGTCTTGTATGTTGTAGATAACAATGTCACTCATAGATATATCTACTTATATCATAGTAATTTATCATTATTAAAATTATCTTTTTAATATAAATTATTATAATGCATACAATAAAACATATAATACGTCCTATATCACAGGTGGCTATTTTATCAGTAACAATAATTTAAGATATAAAACTATAACTCATCGCTGTCTGTAGACGGAAGGTATATATGAGAAAATTTTAGTATTGTGGGTATTTACTAATGTAACAGAACCCGCAAAAATGGTTTTTATAATTTTTGTCTGTTTGTCTGGTTTGTTCACGCTAATATCAGAAACGGCTTAACCGATTTAAATGCACCCTTAACGCTTTCCTTAATATTTAGTACATACTTGTTTAATATATACTTGCTTCTCTTAACATTTAGTGTTTGTTTTATTTCAATCAGTATACAAATATAAAAGTTATGTCAATATAAAGAATTGTATGCGAAACTTTAGCTATCAATGTATGGATATTGTCTTTAAAAGGATAATGTTATTATATCACGAGTAATTCAGACCAGAAAATAAATAAATGCAAAAACATCTCTGTAGGGAGATTTATACAAATTTCCGCCACCCAAATATAATTTCCTACAACCAGAATTGAACCCACAACCGTCGCGTGCACTTCCATCAACTCAACACAAATACACAATTCATTGTATGGCGTGTGATGGAATTAATTTATATAGGTAATTGAGTAATACTCAACTATTATAGCGCCATTGTGACGCAATATAATACTTAGTAGGTAAAAAATATATAGGTAATCATAGAACAACGTTTGAAAGGAAAATAAATATAAAAGGAAACTACTTAAGTTGATGATCTATATATTACTAAAGTAAAACATTCAGCATCTAGATCGATCGTTATGGCGAAACGGTTGAAGATGGTTGTGTATTCAAAACCCAATCAGCGAATGAATAATTTTTATTTCTTTGTTTTCGAAATAAGACAAAGATTTCGAAAAGTGGGGAAAAGAGTGCCTTAACACTTCATCTTTGCCTTTTACTGCTTTACTTAAGATTACCTATATCCTGGACATTAGAAATACCGGATATAGCTAAAAATAAAGATAAAAAAACACATTCAAATCTCAATAAGAAAGTGTTCAAGTGTTGTAACGTCAAAGTTTCAATTAGGCCTATTGTATTCGTAGTGGAAATTTTCTTCTAATAAAATACCTTTCTAATATTGTTGTTAATAATCGCTTTCACAAATCGAAGAATACATCATCGTGGCATCATGCACTACTACGTTACCTTACGTTTGCTACAATAATATATTCCCTCTCTAATCTAATTCGTATCTCAAACCCCTTTCCTTCCTTTCTCTCTCTCTTCCCCTTTTTCCGCTGCAACTACACCACAACGATCAATATTTAACTATTTCATTAAGCTGACATGACTGACAACCGGTTTCATATACCTATACAAATATACGGTAGGCTATTATTGAAAAACTACTTTGCGGCTAGTATTGATTAACAAGGTCAGTATTTACGTCATTTGGAACCTAATTTCTGAATGAATTAATATGAAAATAAATGACAATATCTTAAAAAAGTTCAATAATAATTATTAATGGAGCGGAGTGGAGAATAGGAGAATTTATAAAGTATATGTAAAAAATTACGGCGGCCATGGCGCAGCGGTACAAAGCGTCACTGTAAGTGTGGGTTGGATTCCCAATAGAGGGAAAGAATTATTTTCATTTTCTCGCTTTGTAATAAGACAAAGCGCTACCCTTAGTTCCAGTCCAGCGCAGGGAAAGCGTGAAGTTAAAAAAAGATAATAAAACACTCCACTGATTGATTCCTTAAACACTGCCCAATTTTCGAGGCATTACGTGTTCAGTGGCCGAACTCAACGCTGTCGGAAGGCTATGTGACAATGATAGTGAGCCTAATAAAAATATAAGTGACTTGTCACTATTTTTTACTCATTATCCTTTCATTATCGCTCAAAATACTAAAAAATACCAGTTTTCTTATATACTTACTAAAACTAAATATAGTAAAACTACATTCCGCAATTAAAACATACATATATAGCAAGAATTCATTTAGCACAGAGCAAACTCACGCGCATATCGCGTGCTCTATGTATATACATATAGATATAAATAAATATACGTAACATATAGACAGAAATTGACCTAGAGGTCATAGTACGTACATACGAGTATGTGTCTATCACAGTAATACTAAGTAAACATTATATCGTAGGGCTGATTGATTAGGCTCAATAGTTGTGAGTTCAAGGTTAAAAGAAGTACTTTGAAAAGTTTTTTCTGCTTTATTCCGTATATAACTGGAATGGCAGAACCTTTACGTCATGAAACTATGTACGCCACGCGAAAACATTGCACCGCGCTTTTTCTTGCCAGAGCAAGGAACTGACAATAATTCCCCTGAGTGGTAATCGAATCTACAACCATCGTGTTTACAGTTATACGCAGTCCCGATGCCGAACGAAGGCGTTAAAAAAATATATAGGTATTTAAGAATATTAAACTTTCCTTGATCGAATTAAAAAAATGAGGGCAGGTAAAAAGAGAACACAGTAAAGTCAGTCAAAATATAAATCACAAATAGTTTGCATACATTACATATGAGTTTAAAATGCAAATATAATATTATAAATCTATACGTTAGTATATAATGTTAGTATATAAATTAGTATATAATAAAGCTGAATCTTGTTTGTTTGAGCGCGGTAATCTCAGGAACGACTGGTTCGAATTAAATTGACATCGGTTTTATAGTTAATTTTATTGTTTTTTATTTTTTTTTATTATTACTTAAAAATATCCACAAGCAAAAAACTGGCTGGTCCCGGCCAAAACGGGACATTTGGTCACATTAGTCATGACTCGTGTCATTTGGCCACGGAGACATAGTCGCAGCTAAAAGCTAGTACAATACAATCGCGCATAGTATGCATATGATACATATTTCATTGACGTCAATAAATAACTTTTCTGAGGAAAATTGTGCAATTGGTTCATATATTACAATATATAATTAAAAAAACAATAAATAAGACCAATTTAATTGTACGTGTTACGTCTACAGTCGATAATGTAATGCGAATTGCGCACGATAGGTGTAGGTTCAAATGTCATTGGTGGGAATATTATTGATAATAAATACTAATACTTAGATAGATATTAACCTATACAATTTAACTAGCTTCACGGTGTATCCTATACATGGCAGAGTACGCAGAAGCAACCTGGGGACTTAAGATACGTTCGTTCCTCACTTACTGTCGAATTCCGGAGGCATAGAAAGTTAAGTGGCGGAACTCTTTGCCTCGTTACCAGAGTGTTTACAATTGCATGCTTGTGCCTCTACGCCACGACTGTATGTAAAACCTACAGTTTGATTCATTTCGATGATATTTAACGACATAGTTTACAGCTTGAATAATATACGGGTACAATATACTTTAATTCAATATGTTTAGTTTCATGAATCTACTACGTTTTATTTGCAATGCAATGCATTTAAAATGCAATAAAAATTAGCCATGACCTCCACCGTCAGTTTAATCAGTTTAAATTGTTAGGATTCAGAGAAGAACGAATATAAATAATCCTTCCAGGTAGGAAGAGTAATACCATCAGGTCTATTTTTATCTCATTACACGTACAAAGCTCTACAGTATTTGTATATAAATATTATTAAAAAAATTAAATCACCTTTACGCTATATCTCGCTGACAGCATGGTAGGCAAAGGGAACCTAGTGATAAGACATTCCACCTTCCGCCGAATTCTAAGGCATTGCGTATTGAGGGGCGGAACTCAACGCCGTGCTTTACCTGCACCCAGAGCAAAGAAAATGAAAATATACATTTACAAAAATATTTTATGTCCTCGAGTGGGAATCGAACCTATAATTAGTCGTTAATGGTCTAATTCTAATAGACCATCTCCAAATACTCGATAATTCCTTAGGTACTTATACTAGTAATGCGTGGACAGGAATACCAATAATTTAAAACACACTAAATCAATTTCGATGAAGCTTTTACACTAACGTAAACATAACAACGCGCGACGCGAAGGTTGTGGTTCTCAATCGGAGGAATATATTGTTTTAATTTCGATACTCTGATAAAAAGACGTGCAATGTCTCGAATATCAGGCGGTGATATTGGAACGGAGTGTCTTAACACTGGGTTCGTTTGACAACCCTACCCAACTATAGTATAGTAGGAGTGTGGGATACAGTGTGAAACAAGCATAACAATAACAAAGAAGCATAATTTCTGTTGTTTACATGTCATAAAATTATAACCTTTGCAATTCAATTTCACAACTGGTTGATAAGTTCTCGGTAAATTATTAGCCATATATCTGTCTATTATAGAGTAACTCATAAGTGAGTTAATGGACAAGTTCAAAATGGCATAAATTTTCCGATATTGTCCACTATTTATGCTTCGAGTTTCCATTGTTTGTTGTGAACGAATCGTATCTCGCAATAACGTATGAGTGAACTTTGAAAAAGTATTAAAAGGCAGTGGAAGTTACGAGAGGTTTTTTGGACTAGCATATTTTTATCGCGGTGAAATCTTTTTACGGGTACAGTATGGTCGACGAGTCGTGGCCGCCTCTGAAGATTGGCTCAACGAAATTTTGCGCGTTGGTTACTCACAGGGACGGAATAATCAAAAGTTAGAAAAGATCTAGATTTTTTAACTTTTCTCTCTTTACATACTCGAGCGAGTGACTCGTGCTTTGTTAGTAGGTAATGAACCGACATTTGATATGTTTAATCATATATAATAGCCACTAAACCCTCATGGTTCTCCTCCCCACCTTAGGCAAGGTATTGACACAATGGTGGAACTCAGCCCATTGCTTTATTTTATCAGAGCGATAAATAAATAAAAAAACAATTGTAAATAATCATAACGTTAGCTGATAATTCAATTTGTAAATATATGTTTTCCACCGTATCTACACGGGTTCAAATCCTGACCACCGGGTAACAAATTTCTTACATGTTTTACAAGAAAATAAAAAAAACAAAGGTCAAGGTTTCTTTTAACGTTTCCATAGTAAATAATAAATAAAACTATTAATCGTCTTTTTATCATCAAGTCAAACAAAGCGACATGCCGCAACTAACGTGAATTGTTGAGTGTGGGCTCAAATAATTTTAATATCAATATACATTATGTAAATATTGCATAAGAATACTAATATTATAAAGTTAAAGCATTTGTTTGGTTGAACATTAATCTCAGAAAATAAGGGTTTAAATTGAAAAAAAAAGATATATTAGATAACGTTAAACGTCCCGATGTGAACCACTGTAGCTGCGGCTAGAACTAACTCGGAGAATTAGAATGTGTCATAAATAAAATTTTGCAAAATGAGTAGGGGATGAAGCCCGTATGTATGTATAGAAAATAACTGAGGGTGAATCTAAAAAATATACAAAATAAAATTCCTATTGCGTATCCCAGCAGAAATAAATTAAAAGAATAATCTAGAAACATTTCGACGTTGCTAGGTTCAAATGATTGAATCAGTTAAGATTTTAGCGACCGCCATTGGCCGTGAAGATTATTATCCTAATCATACACGTTATCACTGTCTGATAACAGAACAAAAAAAATTGTAACTACGTTTAACACTGATAAGATAACAAATCAGCTCATTAGACTAAATTATGTAAATGTTTAAATTTAGAATAAACTTTAGGAATATTTTAAGAAGTAACGAATCACTCTGTTTTATCTTTTTTTGAACATCTGCTTTGCAAGTTTACTCTAGACTTCCGATATGACTTGTAAGTTTCTCTCATGTTCTCAGCCCATCTGTCTTTAGAGCCGGTCAGCCTCGTGTAGGACTGACATTACTGACATTTCTATGCAACTTGACTTGATACAAATGTGCTTGTTTTGGCCTAATTGGATAAAGAATAGTTGGTTTTTGATGATTTAACGAACGGTATATGATTATAGTTATTATTATAGTTTCAGACGTTTTCCATATAGCAGGGTAGACAGAGACAACGTAATGTTAAGATACTTCGATTTTTGCTTTGGGGGAGTTCAACGCCGCCCTTCACTTTTATGAAAATAATTCATCCCCAGGAGTTAAGGTACAACCATCGCACCTACAATCAGATACTGTCTAACTGCGAGACTCTAGCCCCAATGATTTCATCATCATGATGGTATAATTAGCGTTTTTAACCTTGTAAAGCATTTAGGAGCGGTGACTTGTGTGGATTTTCTGCGATATAAATAACGTACTTCTAAGCACTACTAATGTAATTAGTCTAGAGATCTACTTCATGCATATAAAATTATATACATATATGTATATACGTATAGTGAGAATCCATCGAGAATAGTTAGGAAAAAATTGACTGTACACGCGACGGTTGTGGGTTCTATCCCCGATAATAATAAAGTAGGCGTTCCGTATTGCCTGTAAATAGAAGTTCAAAATAAGAGATGCGAGCATAAAAGTAATTTAAAAGTTAAACCGACTCTGTGAATGAATGAGAGTTAGATGCCGATCTAACGATTAAAAGTATATAATATACAAAATTTTTAAGATTATTAGTACGGGTACTATTTTTTTTATAAAACTTGGACTGGTACCTAAGGTGAAATTAATCTGTTTTAAATAAAAAAGGGTGATCACGATATAATTTTTAGTTTATGAGAAATTTGCAGACAAACGTACATGCAAACTACTATATACCAACATTAGCATCGCATACAATACATATAACAGTGACAGCCTAAAATTTTAAATTCGGTTAAAAATGTCGACTTATAATGGAGTGACTTGAAAGGAAGGAAAAAAAAACAATTCTCTTGAAATATTATTAAAATTAACTATTCAAGTAGGATTTATAGGAAAGTTTAATTTCATTACATTTATAGGTACTAGTTGTTTCATTATATTTATTGCTGACACTATAATTAATGACTTCAATCATCAACTGGAGGTAATGACAATTTGCTATATTTTCCGTATACTGAATGAATATGTCAATCTTATTAATGACTAGCTTTTAGTTGCGGCTTTGACCGCGTGGTCGAATAGGAAAGGACTAAGAGACTTTTTTTAGCTTTAAGCTGTATCCCGCACACAAGATAGGCTGGGGAACCTCGGAATCTAGTTTTACGACATCGCGTGTTGAGTGGTGGAATTCAACGCAGAGTCAACTTATTTAACATAAAAAGACCGCCAAGTGCTACGGGCTGTGCAACCACTTTCGCCTCGTCCAAAGTCATCAATACGCATATACATGCCCTCCGGAGATCCTCGCTATTAGTTCGAATTGAAAAAACCTCTGCAGTCTATTTAAAATGAAAGACAATTATTTCACTATTTTTGTTTGATCGTTGGGACAAAGTACCAGGTAAAAGTTGTTTTTTTTAAATAGCATCATCGTATACCTATACAAAGCAAAAAATGACGACGTGTAGCACAATAGTGTGCGTACGACT
Source organism: Heliconius numata (assembly GCA_016802625.1). Lineage (NCBI taxonomy): Eukaryota > Metazoa > Arthropoda > Insecta > Lepidoptera > Nymphalidae > Heliconius > Heliconius numata. Next base: position 1,769,887 of record JAEBDU010000085.1, read on the forward strand.
GACTGTAAACGTGATGCTTGTGACGCTTCCAATTCTCACTAGGGGAATAAAAACGCTCTGGTGACGAGATAGAGCGCTGCGTTGAGTTCCGCTCTTCAACACTCAATGTCTCCAGAAATAGCACGGAGTGTTTGCACACTAAGTTCTCGGGTTTTTTGTAAGTTGGTGTAAAAATATCAACATCTGAAGTCTGAATCATAAGTAAAAGAGAAAGGTTGTTTTGGCAATAAACTATCACAATTAACCTAAATAATGTGATCTGCACGTATGATTTAAATTACATTGTTTATATTATAAGCCGTTGAGGCGCAGCGCCACGGCGTCCGACTGGCTCTAAGGACGACGGTTGCAAGTTCAATTCAAACATTTATAGATTCAAAAGCGAACTAAGATCTGAGAGAGATCTGTTATTCCACACGAAATGTCTCGGAAATTTAAGTACTTATGCCTGGGGAACAGAGTGTCCTAACAATAGGTTCCCTCTGCCTACCTTGATATATGGGAAATACAGTGTGAAAATTTGGAAATTGGTTCTACTGTACTTGAGGACATATTTAATATCTCTATCTCCCCGCATTAGCAGTAAAAAGCTTGTGTTCTGTCTTAACACACCAGGTCTCGGAATAGGATAGAAAGTGGAGTACAAGAAGAAACCCTGTTGTACAGGTTTTCTTTTTAAATCCTGCTATTTTCAAATATTTATCTCAAACTAGATACTATCAGTGTCTTCATTAATGTATGGTCAAATGGAAATGGTTACGAGTTTTGTATGATATATTTTAATTACAGTACATGACATGTTTTAAGTACTCAAGGTAGCTGTGACAGCAGCTTCAGGGTATTTACCCTGTAACGGTGGTAACTTTCATAATTATTAACGTGATATAATATAGCCTATCCTCCTCAATAAAACTACTATCAAATACAAAAATGTTTTTTCATTTGCACCAGTAGTTTCTGAGATAAGCGCATACAACCACACAAACTCGTCAACTTTATAATATTAAATATAGATCATAATAGTATGAATAACACTTTATATAATATTTGAAAATATATCATGCAAATATTGTTATCTTTATTGCCAAATAAAGTCACATGTACTTGATGACATCACTGAATGTGTCAATCAAATAAGTAATTAATGAATGTATAGAATTTGCTTAACAATAGCAACAAATACTATTAATTTATTCATTTTTAAACAGAAAATTTAAATCTTTTGAAAATTTTTGTATATTACAAAAATATTTTTATCTTTTTTCAGGCTGTTGTGGGATAGACTGACAGAGTCTATGTCTGTAAATATTGTTGTGCATTCAATCCTCTCCCAGGAGAATGATAATAAAATATTTATTTTAAATTACTAACTTCAACCTCTTGAACTACAACCTATTATCTATTTACTAATCAGAATTATTTTTGTGTTCTAAAAATTTCTTTTCTAAGCTTTCATCTACTATTGAAAAGTATAGAAAGTCTTAGCCAAATCAATATAACATAGCAATTTTATCGAACTAAATATTTCAAATTAATATAGCATTTAAATTTATGAACCAATAGAAATATATAAATGTAAAGGTTGCCAAAATACAAAGGCATGCACAAATGCACAGGCAGACAAGAAAAACTTATACAACATTGTTTTGGGTTCTATTCCATTGATAAATGTCCTCATTAATAGATTATCGCATATTATTTATAATAATAAAGAACTGCTTATTGATAAATAAATATGACTTGATGAAATTAATCATTATTATAAAATTGAAAGCAATATTTTAATATACTAATTAGTTCTCCAGCTATATAAATGTAAACATACCTATGTATGTCTATACACTAATGATAAAAATTGTTGTTTATAACAAAATATTAATAATTTACAATATTTATATGTATTATGCTTTAATTTTTTTACTCAATAGGATAAATACCAACGTGGTGGTTATTAACTATTTTTATTATTTATTAAATATTCTATAACATAAATCTATAATTACTAAGAAAATGCAAAAAAATATGTATTAGTATCCTTCACATAATAATTAAACTTTCTACATGATATATACATTACCCCAGCTTCCCTTTAACTACTTATTTTAAGGCAATAACAGGAATTATTCCTAAAAACTATAAATATATCAATAAACAAGTCTATAAATTTAATTAACCAACAAAATATGTAGACAAGTATAAAAATAAAGGAGGAAAATGATTAATAATTATTTCAGGTCATACCTCTGACGTAGTATCAGTAACCAAGTGGAAATGTCTCTTATATAATTTTTAATTAAATAAACACTGCAATCCAATATGGTAGCACTCTTTTATTTTAATTTTACACAATTCTTATAACTGTTTATATTTTTGTATCGAATAAAATGCGCACGAGTCGAACGAGAGACCGTACTGCTCTCTTCCCTCCTTACGTTTCATTAGACACACAGATTAAAAATATAAATAGATTGTAGTATAAAAATGACTGTTTATATCTCACGATTAAATTTTGTGTGATATTTTTATTATTATTGAATTATTGCTTAGTTTATTTGATTATTTTCTTTAATCAACAAAAGTATATGTTATAATTATAGTTATTTTTGTATTAATTTTGCAAATATAAACATTTTTTGTTGTGTAATTGAGTATGTTAATGATTTAATGAACGTAAGCTTTTTTTAAATATAACTCAATAATTATAATAGTTTTAACTAAAGTAATGTATAAAATATATTAAAAACAATAAAATAAGTAATAAGAACCTGTTGCTATAAAAGGTACATCCGATGTTGCCACCTACTAATTGATGAAAAACAAGAAATTGCCATTCTAAAAAAATTTTTCTGAGTAATGAGATGTTTATTTTTTTATGTGCGTCTATAACGTGGTATTTAATGGGCCTGACCTGTTTGGTTTTTTCTTGATTTTGTAGTTTAAGTTTGTAGCTTTATACTTAATTGATACTTTTGATAATATCAACGACGATAATTTCTTTGAGATCGTAGAATAGTTGAAATATATACCTGTAAAGAACTGATTGCCTTGGTTGCACTTATTATAAATAAATTTTAATCAAAGGACTATTTTTATTGTAAATATTTATCATTTTCATTATGTTATAGAACTATGCATTTCTACCTGCCTTTTTTTATGAACATGTCCGGATTTGATTAAATAAAATGTAGCATTACTTGTTACAAATAAAGTTTCTGTTGGCAGTAATCGGCAAATGAAATTTTGGAGTAAATCAACCACAAAATGGCAATTTGTTGACAATCTCAGCACAGCGTACGATTGATGCTTAATTCGTTCTCGTTATTTAGAAAATATCAATAACTGTATTTAATTACCAAGTAGCGGGTTTATTCTAACTTGTTATTCTAATTCGTTTGCACAATTTTAATTGACTGCGCTGGTTAGTACCTACGTTTCAAAATTAAAGCAAATAGCCTTTTTCCTGGTTTTCCGTTGATAACATTTTCGATTTATTCTCATTTGAATCTGTCGCCCTGACATTAATATGAAGGTAGTTTTCCATATTAATTGGGTACATAATAATAATAAAATAAAATATAAGTAGGACGTGTTTATATGATACACGACATAATAAAAGATTTTTATCAAATTCCAATTCTCACTATGTAACAAAAATAATATACTAATAATTATCAGTACAGATTACATAATTTTCATTTTATATAATCAAAATATTCGTCATAGGCCATTACACTTTTGAATTGTCAAATTACTTAGAAAAGTCGATAATGGTAGCTTTTTTTACTCAGCTTTACGCTATATACCTGACGTGACTAGACGTCCCGTTTCGAACGAGACTGTCCCGTTTTTCGCTTCTGTGTCCCGATGTCCCGATATATGTCACCGGGACTACACATATCCCGTTTTTTGGAATGTCATGTAAATATGATCGGTCGAAACAAATTTCTCCGTGATTATCGCAGTAGGTACGCTAGTTTTAAAAAAAACGGAAATATTTATTAAAATGTCAGTTTATTGAAGATATCGTAAAAAATGAAAGCACATGTCTAAAAAAACGAAAGGTACCCTACAATGTCTAACCGAAAAAGATCACGTCATGCTACTTGTGGAATCACAAGTAGCCGAATAGGCTGAGGAAGCCAAGCCACTCCGTTTCACACTTTTCGTCGAATTCTGAAGGCATCGCACATTGGGTGGCGATACTCCAACATCCAAGTTGGTTTCGCGTTTTATGCCTGGCGTGGCCGCGTTTTATGTCCACAAACTGACTAATTGAAATACTTATGCCTGGTAATTTGTTTATAATAGATCTAGATATGAGACTGGCGCCATTTTACAGTCTGTAATGTTGATTAATTGATTATCTATACAGTTCTAGTTTCACTCGATATTGAAGGTATAAAAAAGCGTGTTTACAGTTAAATAAAATATTTATTATAAAGCCGAAGATTTTGGTTGACTAACGATTCTTTTTACATAAAAAATCTAGCCAGAAACTCATGTATAACTAGAAATCGTGGGTATATTATAACTTAATAAGTATGCCACGATCATGTCATCGATATAATTATCAGGTAAAGTGCCAAATACTATCAATTATATTGTAAAAACCATAAATTACTAAAGTCTTGTAAAGACAATGGTCCATAAATTAATAATGTAGTTACTCATGTAATGTCTATAAAGGGTATCATGGTGCAGTGGTAAAGCGTAAAGCGTCTAATACTAAACGCAGTCTGCGAGTTTGATTTCCACTCGAGGCAATGAATTATTTATATTTCTTCCCTGTGATAACAAGGCAAAAAGCGGCGTTGAGTTTCGCCTCCATTCAATTTCAACACAGTCTTTAAAACTGGAGACAGTGCGTAGGGAACGGAGTATCTTAACTCTGCTAAAAAAGAATAAATAATACATTGTCATAGGTGCTATAATATAGAAAAAAAACATTTTCTCCTTTACAAAGTTAAGCGATTTTATTTTTACAGGAGCAAGGGCGAAGACACCTAGAGGTTGTAAAAACCAAATGCGAATATGAAAAATATAACCGTGTAATGTCTGTAGAAGAGTAATGATTAAGAAAAGTAATACACGTCGATTGAACCAAATTGCGGGTTCAGATTCTGTGAATTAATTGTTTATAATCTTCTTTTTCTTTTAATTTAATTTACTTACTTAGCTTCACGCTGTATCCTAGGGTAGTCATAGAGAACGGAGAGCCAAACGCTACGGTCTCTACATACCTCTTTCGCCTCGTCCAATTTTGTAATTTTTCCTATGCACGATAAAAAAACTATAATTTCAATAAATATAGCTTTTAACCGATTTTGTGTCTTAATTTTAAATGTATTTTTTTTTTCATTTCATGCTATATACGGTTTGCATATCAACGTCGCACTTTAATTTCCTACTAGGACATGTAGTTGAGAACAATTAATTCCTACTAGTGGAAATCGAATTGGCAACCGTTGCGTTTACAACCACACACTGTACCGCTAAAATTTTCCCACGAATAAATTTCTTTGTTATCTTGCTCAATAAAATATAAAAAAGGCAAATGTAAGCTTCGGTATATCGATGCGTATGCGTGTGCGTATCTACTTACTATAGCTACTCGTATGTTTTTTGTTGTATAAAAATACTGAAAGCTCATGGGGGTAGTGATTCAGTGACTGAGTGTAAACCCGACGGTTGTGGGTTTGATACCCATTCGGGGGAATGATTACATTTAAATTGTTTTTATTTCCTCGCTTCAGGAAGCAGAACAAGAGAGAGTTCCACCGCTCCATACCCATAGAATATTAAATAATTTAATCCCCCGAGAGAGGATGGAATCTACAACCGTTGCGTTTACAGTCACTCGCTGTGTATTGCGCCATAACGGCCTCTATGTATAATGAAAGATAAAATATTCAAGCTTATTAGTATGCTAGGCATTACGATGTTACAAGGCCATAGCTAGTTTTATAAGTTGTTGTAGAGAACTACTAGGTATTTTATACGTACCTGTAAGTCTAGATATTAAATGAAGTTCCATAATGGAGTGGGATTCTTTTATTTTTTTAAAATGTTATTCCATACATAGGAATGAGCAATATTTTTTAAAAAACACTTAAAAATTTTGAACGTAGCACAGCGGAGACTTGAACCTGCTCTTCTTAGAAGTACGGGTCATCTGATGGTAAGTGATCACTGCCCCCCACAACCTTGTGTAACACCAGAGCTACAGGTGCCATGCCGGCCTTTAAGGTGGAGATAGACGCGCTTGTTGAAGGTATCCAAGTCGTATCAACCTGGAAACACTGCCACAGGTAGGCCATTCCACAGTTTCGTGGTGCATGGAAGTAAGTTCCTACGACATCGTAGGTGCAGTAGCGGAGTGCCACGTATACATACATACATACAGAAATTTTACTTAAAAAATATTGCCTCAAAAAATTAAAAATAAACGTCCAGGATCCCTCCCCCTAGAAAATATCTCTAGATACACCCATGTTAATAAGTAGGTAATTCGTTTCTGTGCCGCTTATAATGTTTAAAATCCATATAGTAGTACTATATAATATTATGAAAACATCTACATAACTAGCTACATATAAATGAGAATGTTCAACCTTGAATACCTTGCAAATACTTTTGACCGTTTGAGAAGATACCTATTCATATTTGAAGGGGGTTCCCCTGTAAACCATGGATCGAACCCGCGACTTTTGTGTTATTAGTACGACGCTCTAACTAACTGAGCTAATGGCCGATGAAAATTAATGCGGAAATATATTTGTTAGGAAGTTTAATGAATTAAGGCAGTCGTGGCTGACTGAAGCTCTATGGATGCTGCACTGCACAATGAACGGAGTGTCTTAACACTAAGCTCCCTCTGCGCTATACTGCAGGATACAGCGTTAAGCTGTAATCCAATAATACGATTTACTACGGGAAATGCGTATAGACAAAAAAAGGGAAAAGGAAGTGAGTAATACGTTTGAAAGTTCTCATAGCCTATAAGAAAGCATGACGTCAGTGTGACGTCATCGTTGTTATAAGATTCCAGTAAAGTTAACTGGGATTCCTATACAGGTTTTCTTCTTCTTTTTTTGGTTTATCCCGCATATGGCAAGGTAGGCAAAGATAACCTAGTATTAAGACAGTCTTTTTTACGAGTGTATTCCAATTCCGATTCGACATATTGCTTGTTGAGTGGCGGAATTCAACGCCGCACTTGTAATTTGCCCAAATTAAAATCGAATACCTAACTATATTGCATTTAAATTCAGAGACTAAGATTTCTAGTGTTAACATAGTCAATCTAACATAACATAGTTAGTACTTTCCACTGAATTACGGGGGCATTGTGTTTTGAGTGGCGGAACTTAACGCCGTGCTTTTGCCTCGATACCGGAGCGAAGAAGTGAAAATATTAAATATTTCATTTCGAGTTTCGATTTCGAATTGAAAAGTATAGGCAGTTTTAATAATATAATTAAATTTGACTTCTCTTTTTTTTTTTAATTCGATTCTTACTTGAGGAGAGGAATGATTTACATTCAACAGGCAACTTCTCGTATTAGGGCGGAGATTTGAGAGCACGTGTAAGTGTCTTAACACTACCCTGCTATATGCAGGATATAATGTAAAGCTTAAATAATAATAAAAATACTATGATTCAATTCACCAAAGACTCTACTATAAACTAAAGATAATATGGCATTTAAATCTTTAGTTCAATAGTGAGAACTTAGCCGTGACACCTCAAAAGGACGCAGGTTCAAAACCTGCTTTGGCCAACATTTTGTACTACAAAAACTACAGTAAAAGTTGACTCAATTCTAGAAATCTGATATATTTATGTAGTGTCGTCATTCCCAGCCGACCAGGTCGATTATATCAACAATAAAAAACTTCTGAGAAATTTCGAGGGAACTATTGAATTAATTTTAAAGTTCCTTTAAAAATTATTCTACCCTACAAGGTAGGCAGAGGGAATTTGGGAACATATTATCAAGACACTCCGTGCCCCATTACGACACGTTGAGTGGCGGAACTTAACGCCGCCTGCCTGCCTTTTGCCTGGACACCAGGACGAAGAAATGAATATATTAAATATTTCATTTCCCCGAGTGAGAATAGAACCCTCAGCCTGTCGTGGTTACAGTCGCACGTTCGTGCCCCTGCGCCATAATTAGCCATGAGTGATTTTCACAATTTAGCTAGGATATGAGTGTGAAATTTTTAAATGACGAAATACATTTTGTTAAAACATTGCTAAGAACAAATTTCAAATAAAAAAGCTAAATCAAAATCGGTTCATCTGTTTTTTTTATGGAAAAAGACTATTACAACTATTAGTTACTATTTATTTCTACTAGCTGCAATTCCACAGACACACACTCAGGGATACGTCAAATCTCACTGTTTTCATCTGTGGTTAGTAAAATATGAATTTTATCTTTAATTTTGCATTTCACAAACATGCTAACAAAGTTATTATTTTTTTATAAACATTAAGTGAATAGAGAAAAAAAAACCCAGTAGGTACATTCCATCCTCCTTATGAATGAGTCACCTTGCCAATTGCAAGTGTATACCCTATAAGGTGCATTGATCCAGAACGAGTTGAAGTCCAAGATATAAAATACTAGTACCTATATGCTACTACAGGCTTGGCTCTATTCGAATAGTTTTAACCTACTTCAAAGAAAAGGAGGTTATCAGTTTGACATGTATGTATGTTTCATGTTGGAATTGTCTATTTAGGCTTCCAAACACGTGTAATAAAGTGTCAGTATGTTTATCCACAAATATCTCGGAAGCTAAAAGTGAAATCGCGATTATCGTATATTATTATTTAAATGTAAAAACATTCCAACTTAGGAAACAGTCCAAGTTTTTTCAAAATCGATTCAGTGTTTGAGATAGAAGGTGGCGTCTTACTGTGTAAGTGTAAGCGTAGAGGTTATGAATTTTCCGTTCACTTTCCGCCGAATTTTTGGAAACATTCCTTGTTAAGCGGAACTCAACGTCGCCTTTAGCCTCGCCACCAGAGCTAAGGAATGTAAATATTAAATATATCATTTCGTCAAGTGGGAATCGAACAGACTACCTGTCGCTTTTACAGTCACACGGCCCCTGCGCCACAATCGGCCCCATGTCAATTATTAAAAGATTTATAATTATTGTTGAACATTTTTTGTCTTCCTTTTTCCTATAAAACAATCTTTGTATCACAGGTTGTAAGTAACTTGAAGTCCTTGAATGAATCTGCTTTCGCTTGTAACTATTTTTTAAAGGGTTTTTTTTGTAAATTTTTATTACCAATCTATCCGCTTCGCCCGCTTGAAATATCCGATTATTTATTTTAAAGTCTTATTGTACACTAAGAATAATAAAGAATTTTTAAGAAACGTATAAAAATTTTGAGGCCGTCGGAGCCACAAGAGTGACCATACGACGACGGTTATGGGTTCGATCCCCACTCGAGGGAATTAATTATTATTTCATTTTCCAAAGCAAAAGTGTGACGTTGAGTTTCGCCATTCAATAATATTTTTGCAGACCTGCAAAATATTATTGTAAATACTTATATACTGTGATGCAAATCTATACAGAGTCTAATTCAATACAGAAAATTTTATTGTATTTCGTAAACAATCAATAGTCAACAATTGTGTAAATAGTCAGTAATGCCTATAGGCTTTAGTTTAATTGCTTTACATACAAGTAAGTATGTATACGTATAATAAATAAAAGTTACATTGTCAACTTGTCAGTAAGGACGGATTTGACACAGGGAAGAAGAATAGTCTTGGCGACACAAGCGTGAAACTGCAAACGGTTGTGAGTTCGATTCCTACTCGACGTTGAGTTTTGCCATTCAACACGCAATGCATCCAAAATTTGGCGGAATGACTCATCTATCTCCACCTTGGCGGTCGGCAACTCAACTGTAGCTCCTATGGTGTTGCACAGGGTCGTGGGCGGCAAAACCAGGTACCACCACCAGGTGCCGGTACCATCACGTGACCCGAACGCTCGTTTGCCTTGTGATTCTTATGAAAAAAAAACGCACAAGTATACTTAACAGCTTTTTCCCGTATAGCAAGGAGACGGGTTAACCCTGTGAATGATAGTAAAGACCCTCGATACGCTGCGTCCTCACTCACTTCACTTTCACCTCACTTTTCGCCTCAATTGGAGACATGGTCACTTGTACGAGTTCCTCCATTATTCCTCCGCGTTTCACAATTTAAAAATATATATTTTTTAGGTCCTCGTGGTGAAACAGCACAGATGCTTGAAAATTTTGGACGGAAAGTAATACTAAATGCAGCAAACAGCAAGTCTGAAGAACTGTTTGACCTGTTACCTGCTGCCGAATTTTCTAACCGCACACCACGTCTCAAACTTAAATATCATCCACACCATCTGGATGCGTGGCACTCCACTACTGTGTGGTTCCGTAGGAATTTCCTTCCACACGCCACCGAACTGTGGAATAGCCTACCCGTGGCAGTGTTTCCAGGTCGGTACGATATGGGTACCTTCAAAAAGCGCGATTATCTCCACCTCAAAGGCCGACAACGCACCTGTAGCTCCTCTGACGCTGCACGGGGTCGTGGGCGGCGGTGATCATAATCAGGTGGCCCGAACACTCGTTTGCCTTGTCCTTTTTCCATAAAAAAAAAAGACTAAACGCCTATATTTTCTAAATTCGTTGACTTAGAAGCTTAATTTTTTCTGTGCTCTAAGGGGCCGTGAACTTGAATATTTGATATTTGAGCTCGATACATCCATGCAATCTCGAAATAAATGCTCTTGACCGACGAACAACAAAATGTTCCTATAAAGGTTCCGTATTTTCCTTATGGGCCACGGAACCCTAAAAACCATGTAGGTTTATTTTGAATGCAGCATTCGTCTTATGGTAACATACCACTAAGGCTCTTTAAAGAGCCCACTCTGTACCCCTTAACATGCATGATACAACGTGATGCAAAAAAAAAGATAATAAAAAAAAAATAAAGTAGACAAAGCCACGCAGAAGAGCTAATTAAAACTAAATCAATATTGACCACCAGCTCGCTAGTTAGCAAAGACAAAAATATATTAATACAATCAGTCGTTTATATAATTATTACAGTGCAAGACCGATGCGATGTCGACTTTGGAAAAATGTGTGTTACTCGCGTTATGTGTACGTATTTATTATTTTAACAGTATCTCGTAACATTGAAATTAGGTATATATCTGGATATGTTAGGGAGTGTAGGGGGGAGTTCCCCCCGTGAGGGCTTGTCGTAATTCTTACGAAAATGGGAAAAAACAGGATTTTCCATTTAAAGTTTCAAAGACTGCACAAATGTGGTCAGGTGACGACTAGTCATAAAATTAAAAACGGAATATCTTTTCACTAATTTAACATATTCTTTTTGCTCCAGGGCGAATCTACTGCAACTACCACACCTTAGCTACAACCCTGAAAGACTTTTTTTTGATAAAAAAAAACCTTATAATCCTTAAAACCTCGGCCAATTTTCTTGTAAACTCACAATCATTCCTGAGAGCTGGACCCGCTCCTCTGTTTGTTCAAACCCACGACATGTGCTGGACGTCGGCAGATGTCAGTGTTACAACGTCTCCAATAAAATTTAGTAGAAAAATTTCAATTCAACAATAGGGCTTAGAAAAAAATCCTAATAAAATAATTAACATTAATCATTTACCTTCCAGATTATCCTTGTGGAAGGGTATCCTGCACAAACAGGTAATCTTTTTAAATTTTATATTTCTATCATATGATTTTACGCCATTCGTGGCGCAAGGCCAATGGCACAAAGGGTGATTGTAAAATCAATTGGTAGTGAGGTTGATGGGAGGGACTGAAAAATTCATTTAAAATTTTTATTTTCAATTTTCCGCTCAAGTGTCGAGACAAACTGTGGCTCCAGAATTTGGCGGAAAGTGAGGAATGGAGTTCTCTGCCTACCCTACTGTGTGCTGGATAGAGCATAAACCTGATTAATTAATTTATTTTTATAAATTTACGTCCTATTGCTATCGACTATTATCTGATAATCTACATATTTAGAGAAATTCTGTGTTAAAAAAAAAACTACCACTATTTACTTTTTTGGTTTCTAGAACCTGGTGCTAAGACAATCCATTCTCCATGCTGTGTCCAGTTTTCTAAAATTTGCGTGACGAGGGGAGGGACCTCAAAGCAGTGCTTTGTCTTATTACAAGAACGAAAAAAAATATTTACCAATCAAAATAATTTAAGAATTTTCGATATTATTACTCTGTCATAATACATATTTCATTTTCAGACGAAAACTGTCTCAAAATAAATCCAGATATACAAAAGCAAATTGACAACTTAGTTGAACAAATAAGCCAAAATATTATGAATATAAGTGCTAACTATGATGATATCGACTTAAGACTACTCGAGATTTCTATGGATCGACATTTTGCTGAAGAGAGCGAGAAAAACACAGTCGTTCAAATAACAATCAATGATTGTATGAAAGGTGTTAGTCAAACTCAATATAATACAGATAATAAACAGGAAAATACACCAACAGCTGAAGGGAAAGACGACGAAAGTGCTGACGTTGAATCACAAAAAGATAATGATGCAATCATTAAATCTAATGATTTAAATGTTGGTGATAATATATTGAATGATTCAAAGAATGAAACAATAACTAACGACAAAAGTGATGAACCTAATGATGAATTACCTGATAAAGATAATACAAATAAAGATGATATTAAGAATAATAACAAAGAAACCGCAAACTCTGAAAACGAGGATATCAATCCAAATATCAACAAAGATAGTGTTCCAGATGTTTTAAAATTTGTTAATTATAATGATATTAGAGAAGGGTTTTTATATAATCAAACTAATATTGATTCAAATGAATCATTAGTACTTAATGATAATGATAAAATTTTCTTCGAAGCTTTGACGAAAGTTCGCGGGACAGACCCATTTATCGTCTATCAGAGACGTTACAACGACTCCGAGCAATATTGGTTCTTTTGATTTCCTTTTTGTCAATAAAGTGTTGATACTATAATTTGAATTTTCTTTTCCTTGTGTATAGAGAACCTCCTGAAAATGCAGTTAGGTTAGTACCTAGTGTATCACTTTTTATCTACATATATAAAAGGACATGTTCCAACTAACTGAGGTAAGACGCACACACAGGCGTAACCGTCAAATTTGGACAGATGTTTATTTTCGTAATCTGAATACCCACTAAGAAGGGATTTTGAAAAATTTTAACCTTAAAGGGACGAAATAAGGGTTAAAAGTTTCTATGGAAAAAAATTGAAATCGACACCGATTTATATAAAATTTAAAATTAAACTATTTTATTCAGACTCTTAAAACTATTTTATTAAAGACGTGTTTTATGGTTTTTTAGAATTCACCCCCTAAGGGTGCCAATAAAGGGTTGAATTGTTGTATGGAAAAATATTTAAATCGTCACCGAGTTTTAAATATTTGAAATTTGGAATCTTAAAAGTATTTAATTGATCACGTGTTTCATGATTTATTAGAATTTACTCCTAATGGTGCAAATAAGCAGGCGAAGCTGCGCACGTCCCTCCTTTGCATATTAGTTAGGTACAGGCAACCAATAATTCTACAATTGTAGTTTTAAATTCCACTTAGGGTAAAATACATAATTTTAATGATCTTGACGTAGCGTCGCAGTCGAACACCGCATGGCTGTAAGCGTGATGGTTTTGGGTTCGATTCCCATTACACAAGGAAATTTATTATTTTTATTTGGTCGCTGTGAAAAGAAGGCTAAGTGTAGTTACTCGAAACAAGAAATGATGAAAGAATATTTGGAATTTGGGGACCAATATCCTAAGCACAGAAGCGTCGGTGGGCGAGTCTGACTCGCACTTGATCGTTTTTAATGCTCATATTAAATACATATTTTTATACTAAACCATTATTTGTTCAGTTCTCGCGCGTACATGGTATAAATAATGTCTTGTTGTTTGAATGTACATACGTAATTATATGAACACTTGTACAATTATAATATAGTTTTTTTTTTAAGTTAACGTCATGGCGCAGTTAAGTTGTGTAATTAGAGACGACGGGGGTTGTAAGTTCGAATACTAGTGTTTTAAGCATTTCATAGTTATGGTTAAGGAATCTTGGTATCCTTTCAGAGGTTAAATCTCTAAGTAGGATGAAAAAAAATTGAAAAATCTATTTAAAAATAACCTTTCTACATTTTTCATTGTGTATTGAATTTTACAAATCAAACCCTTTAATCTGATACCCATTTTGTATTAATAAACCAAAAAAATATTAAATTAAATTAGCTTCTCGTTGTATCCCGCACACAGCAGGGTAGGCAGAGGGAGCCCAGTGTTAAGACACTCCGTTCCACACTTTCTGCCGAATTCTGGAGGCATTGCGTGTTGACTAGCAGAACTCAACACCGCGCTTTTGCCTCGACACCAGAGCGAAGAAATACAAATATAAACGTAAATAAAAATTTCATTTCCTCGAGTGGGGATCAAACCCACAACCGTCGCGTTATAGGCACACCCTTGGTCCAGTGCGCCACGACGGCCTCAGACAATCATTAAATTGGTATGGAATTCTCAGTGGGCGAGTTCGATTCGTCCTGGACAGGTTTTTTTTTATATTAACCTCAAGAAAAGTCATTTCAAACTGCTGGTACCTACATTCAAAAACGATGTCGTCAATACTTACATACAATTGTTTCATATTTAAACAATAACTATTATATGTATACATTTGCTCAGATGTAATTGATAATTTATCACGCTTGAAAATATTTATTTTATATTATTAATAGTGTTTGTGTAACATATAACAATATACATATTACGTCTACATAGCGGGTTCGAGTCCCGGTGAATCATTAGTTAACTATCGACCCAACCGCGGTTTTGCATGCTTAAAGTTATTGTTATATGACAGCCATAAAAACTATATATCACTGTAAAGTTTCATCTAAATCCGTTCATTAGTTTGACGTGAAAGTGGCACAAACATCGATCTTCACAAACTGTCACATTAATAATATTGAAAATAAATATTAACCTGAGTCGTCGCGCAGGGGCACAAAATGTTAGTGTAAACATGACTGGTTGTGGGTTCTATCCCCACTCGAGGAAATTCGCTATAGCGCCAAGGCAAAGCGCGGCGTTAAGTTCTGCTACTCAACACACAATGGTTCCAGAATTCAGCGGAAAGTGCAAACTCGTCAACAACGGTCGCTGAGGCCGCTTCAGAAAAAGTTCAGAAGTAATATAACGAACACATCAGTTATACAGTTATTTCATCACTTCTGATCTGTTTCAAAGGTCGTCGTGGAGCAGCGACGCAATATCTGCCTATACGAGTGTACACGACGGTTGTGGGTTTGATTCCCACTCGAGTGGATTTAACATTTCGGTCCTGGCTCCATCATCACACCAGCTCGTTGATACCATACTATTGTATTGTCACCTAATGTCCGTATAACTGCCTAGTTTCATGAGGATACAATTATTACCAGTGTTTCGCATTTAGGTTATTATATTTTATTACTTAGTTACAGTTCTACACAATAAAATAATAAAAGAAGGTGTCATGAAAATATATTTTAAAATAAAAATAAAAATTTATTGAAACTTAAATATTGACTTTTTCTTCTTGATTTATTTCTTTGCCTATTCCTCGTGACGCACGAGAAATGAAAGATGAATATCATGATTAATTACCAATAGTAGAAGCCGGCGTGGCGCAGTCAAGTAGTGTCTGACGCAACGCAACGGTTGTGGGTTCAATTCCCGTTCCGGAAAATGAAGTATTTTCATTTCCTCGCTGAGCCACTGAACCACCACTGAATATGCAATATCTTTTTTTATGGAAAAGTCCAGGCAAACGGGCTTACAGGTCACCCGACGGCATGTCATCACCGCCACCAGCTGTCGCCAGAAGTGTACAGTGTGTACGGAGTGACATAAAACTAGGTGTGACTGTTAAATCAACTGGTTGTGGATTCGATGTCGACTCGAGGAAATTAAAAATTTATTTAAATTCATATTTTCATTTCTTTGCTCTGGTGTCGAGGCAAAGCGCGACGTTGAGTTCGCCACTAAGCACGCAATTTCTTCAGAATTCGGCGGAAAGCGGGGAACAGAGTGTCTTAACACTAGGAACCCTCTGCCTAACCTGGTCTGGTAACTAGATAAGAGGGCGACGTTGAGTTCCTCCACTCCATCCCACTGCGCTACGCAATGCCTCGATAATTCTCGACGGAAAGTGAAAAACGAAAGTGAAGCTGGAATTTTTTTTTCAGCTATATATATACAGGGTAGACAGAGTGAACACAGAGGAGTATGTTCTCGGTTCGACGGTTATAGGTTCGATTATTACGTGGCGGAATGAAATATTTATAATTTTCATTTCCTCGCTCTGGTAAAAAATCAAAGGAAGGCGTTCAGTTTCGCCACTCAACACATAATGTCTCAAAAATTGCCATAATACAGATCTCCTAGTACGGCAACAGTGGCATCCACTAAAATTGCAATAAATGTATAAATTTATAGTAATTGATTTTGAATAAATTTATATTAAAATATTTTGGGTCAGTCAGTCAGTTGCAGTCAGTATTATCAGTATTGTCAGACAGCACAAGTTATTGATTATATAAATGATTTCTCTTGATCACAAGATATTTTTTTATGTAATCAGATTTTAATTGTTTTCATACATTGTAAGAATGAAAAAAAAATGTGGTCAATATTCAGTACTTTTCTTATCCACTTCAATTTTTTTCAAATATTTTATTAATTGCATATTTTGCAACTATGACCATCCCAAAAAAAAAAAATATACCGTGATGTAAGTGCCATTATATTTACTATATTTTCCGCCAGTATTGTAATCAGGAACCAACAAGCAAAATACGAAGTAAATAATAGTATAATTATGAAGGCTCTCCCAGTTTGCCAATGTTTACGTCTATTTTCTTTGAATTTGGACAATATATAAGGCATTTGTTCAGCTGTAATCGATAATTTATTACCTATTAAATATATTTACTTTATAATATTAATGTTGTTTACGCGAACATTCGTAACAGTATATATAGTGGGTTCGAATCTCGGTCAGGCACAGTCAAGATTCACTGGTCTTTTAAGGATATTCTCCGAAGACCTGAAAAATGAATCCGACACTAGTGATACTACTTTGCGTTTTGGGCGTAAGTTTTAATTAATAGTTTGTTCTAACCTATTTGTGTTAAATGGCCGAAATTCATTATTTATTAAGCTTATTCCCTTATTTAGTCCGTTATTTACTTCAATTATCATCTTTTCTTTTTCATCCCTTTTTCGTTATTTGACACCGATACATACGGATGTTTTTATACTTATTTTCATTTGTATACTTATTTTAACAGTTTCTTATAATAGTTTAAATATAAGTTATTTTCATCCTTCATCTAATCTTAATATTAAACTGCTTCTGCCCTAAAATTAAATATAAAAAACCAGTTAAGTGCGGGTCGAACTCGCCCACCGAGGCTTCTGTACCATTTTTAGGATGGTACAGATACTTTGTATGTAATTAACTACAAATATAAGTTTGTAATATATTTTTTTTTTGAAATATCTATAAATTTATACAGTTAGGATATTTTTCCTTCATTTGTATTGTAAGTTTTCCAAGTGTGTGTGTGCCAAATTTCACAACTGTGCCCACGGGTGGCCCACGGAAAGTACCCTATGGATGTTGATTACGCCGCAAATTTCATACAAAATGCAAAATCGAGACAGACGAGTAAATGCTCATATCTTTTGATTGCGTTGACTAAGAAACTTGACTTTACTGAACATTAGTATAACTTTCAGTTTGGTACCTCCTCGCAATCTCGAGATAAATGGTCTTGACAGACAGACAGACTGACTATAAAGGCGGACCCCTTTGTTGTTACCTTTCGAAGTAAACATTATGAATATATATATAAAATAAAGAATAAAATCATATAATATATCATATTGTCGATGCCACACATATAATGTCAAGTTATTTACTACAACATCAAAAAACTAATTATTTGTTAATATATTTCAGGCGTTGAGCGCTCAAGCCGCTCCTCAAAGTAAGTAATTTTTAAACATAAGTGTGACAAATCATACCCCTATATTACAGTCCATTCAATTGAAGATATCATTTTTTTAGTTTCACGCTGCATTTACACAACCTGTCGCTTTCACAGTTGCACGCTTATGCCTCTGCGACTGGCCTCAATATAAAAATAAAATATTTCATTATTTATATTATATTAATAGCGGCGTTGAGTTTCGCTACGCATTGATGAGCATATGAAAGAGGTGTACTGGCGAATTGTCTTAACACTGTGTTTCTAGTTTCCCTCTGCCTACTCTGCTATGTGCAGGATACAGCGTGAAGCTAAAATTATTTTTTTTCTTATGGTAAGGCAAAGTGGTATTTTGTGTCGATAACAATGGATCACACTGACAAGAAATATGAGTGATACAGGATATAAATAATTTATTTCTGCCCTCTACATAAATAATCTGAAGAAATCCTACTAATACTATTAATGTGCAAGTTTTTGATGATGGATGTTTGTTCCTCATTCACTCAAAACCTACTGAACGGATTTAGATTTTTTTTTATTACCACTCGGCACACAGTATCGAAAATTGAATGGAAAATGACATTTCTATTTGGAATCTGCAGTAATTGAAATTTATTGATACTAGGTTCTCTTTTCCTGCCCTGCGGGGTACAGCGTAACAGTGCAAAAAGTCCCCTAAGATAACACCCTCTGAATTATTAATTGCAGTTGAATGTTACAATTAAAGGGTTCAAATTCCACTCGGAACATACTTTTATTTCAAGATTAATTCTGAACAGAATAAAAATATTTCATACACACTTATGAAAATATTATAAAATATTCTATCCAAGAAACATACAAACATATATTTCATGATGTGTCACATTTTTTTCAGACGAAGGACAATTATTGAAATTCGGCATACCAGGTAAGAATCTTTATACTACTAATTAATATTTAATCTATACTATTTTTTTTATTTTTCCTGTACGACATGTCATGTCATGAGTGTGTGTGTGTGTGTTTCTGTTTATTCTAAAATTCAATTTGATTTGTTTTAAGCTCCAACTCAACTCTGATGTTAAAAGCCTTCACTCTACATATTTTTTTGTTTTTTTTATTTAGAACACTATAAGATGTTTAGAGCATAATCAGATGTTGTTGCAGGCTCCTTTTTAAAACACAATACAAACTTTGGATTTTAAAAGTTATTCTTATACTCGTCTTAGCTCTCTGTTTAGGAGACATTATTATAAGTCCGATTCAAATCTATGTATTGTTATTTATATCAGAGCAAGTTGGGATAGAAAATAACAAAAAAATGGTATAGGGGAGGAATTTGGCATATGGGGTACCGTATACGGTTGTGTTTTTTAATTTCTTGTTAGTTAAAATTCTGAGGTTGGCATCAGGTTATTCTGGAGTAGACATGGGCCATCCTTCCTCACGCTCCTCCCTCTCTATTTATATATAATAGAGATATATAATTTCCTTTCGTCAAGAGACAACAACTAGTATAGAATAGAACAGTCAGTGAGCCAAGACAATTAAAAAGGGCACCCCGTTGCAGATGACGATAACGAATACAAGTTCTACACGGAATCGGAGTTGGACAAGTATGGTAAACCAATCATAACACTCAAATTGGTGCCGATTGGTAAGTTAGACAGTATGGCGCAAAGTAGCTTTCCTGAATATTTTAAAACTAGCTTCTGCATGCGGTTTCACCCGTTTCATCTAATGGAAATAACTTTTGTGTACGACATAACCTTGTGCATTCTCAATTAATGGGCTATCCAACATTAAAATTATTTAGTTCCTGAGGTTAGTGCGTTAAGCCAAACAATCTCTTCTGCGGTATAATATTACTATAAATTATATTTGGAATTCCTATGTAAATAAGGCAACAATAAGATCTTATCATTTCAAGGTAATATATCAGGCTAAGCTACTTGCGTTGTGCTCTTATATAGACGACGACGAGACCCCATAAGCCAGCCCATAAAATATGATGATTGTTGCCAAATTTTTTTAACAAATTCCTCCTTTTTGCAGAAGACGAAGATCAACCTGATTTTGATTACTCGAACGGCGAAGGTTACTATGCAAGTTCTAACAATAACGCCCAAGCTGCAAGCAGCCAGGCATACAACGGACAATTGTATGATGGAAGCAATAATGCGTACTGGAGATCAGCTGAGGACTCACAAGCAAACTCTGCGAGTGACAGCAACAGCTTCGGATACAATTCTGGTGCGTTTATATACAATATACTAGCGATCCACCTCCGGCTTTGTCCGCATACACTTATTATTATATTGTAGTCAAATTATAGGAGCCTGTTTCATCTAGTAGTAATAGAATAACCATCCATTTATTTTTGAAAACTCTAACATTATAATATAACAAAAATAAGACTTATAAGTACATAATGAAATAATGAAAATAATGAATACGTATGAATGAAAATAATGAAAACGTAAATAATGAATAATATTAGTAAAAAATAAAAAATGAAAAAAAAAACACAAGAAGCTCTGAAAAGTGAAATCCGACCAATAGAAGTTGCTTACATCTTTTCATCAATTTAGAAAGAGTTGTTGATCTTCAGGCTGTATACTACTATATTCTAGAATCATGACCTCGAATACTCTTGATTAAGTCAAATTATAACTAGAAAATCGTTTATCTGTGTATCTGCTTAGGGGCACAGAAACACGGAGGCGTCGAACTTGAACATATTTGTACTCGAATTTGCCATAAACCTATAAAAAATGTATATTATTTGTTTCATAAACTTCTCTCTCAATTTAAAAGCGCAAAATAGTACTTATTAGGTTCTGTTAAAATATTTTTTTATTTTAATAGTTTACAAATGAGACATTTAATCTATAATTATAAAGTTTATTTTAGGCCGAGTAAACCTAGTGTGCATCACCCAATTTCTGAGACATTGTATGTTGAATGGAAGAACTCAACGTCTCATCTGATAGACAAAGCACCGGTCTATCAGAGCGAGGCAATGGGAATAATTTAAATATCAATAATTCCTTCGAGTGTTCGACTAAGTATACAAATATCGCGTTTACATTGGCCGGCCTATTTTTTTCGTCTCCTATAATTATATTTTTTTAGCTTCACCACAGGGTGAAGAAGTTTCGCATATGGCAATGTAGAAAGGAAACTTAGTGTTGGGAAACTCTGTTCTCAACTTTCCGCCGAATCCTCGAGGCATTGCGTGGTGAGTGGTGAAAGTCTACTAAGTTACCAGAGTTATTTTTTATTACTCTTCTAGATGACGGACAGTCTTGGTCATCATCTAGCAACGATGCTGAATCATCAGCCTTTGACAGTAACGAATATGACGGTCAAATAAGCAATGAGAATGGTAACGGTTATTGGAGGTCATCATCTAATTCAAGATCGCAATCATCTAGCTCCAACAATGCATATAATTATAATTCTGGTAAGTTAATTAGTTAGTTAATAACAGTGAATTTGATTTTTTTAGGTTTATTTTATTACATTTAATAAAGAAAATAATTCTTTAAAAGTTTGGACAATAAAGTCTTTTTTTGTTACCAAAATGATTATTATAAGCAAACAATTAATCTTTGAGTAGTAGAAATTTGTAACAATCTTCATACAGAGATGCTAAAAGCATAAATAAGTTTTAGTGATTTTTTCTCGATAATGATGTGATAGCTAGCTTAATAATGACGTATGGCGTAGTGATCAGGAAGCTTGCACCATAAAAAAAGCGTTGTATCCAGCTACGTTCAATTTTTATATGATTTCTATTCTTCTTGTCTTTCTTTATAGGTTATCAAAACCCTGGTTATTCTCGTATAGTACCAGCAGCGCTACCGGCAGTGGCCCACCCACCAAAATCAATAGCTCGATCACCATTATATACTAAGCCTTATCCAGCTTTCTACCCACCACCTGCATACGTCCCAGCCCCAATTTACTCAGAACCAATCATTCCTTATGCTCAACCAGCTTTTGTTCCTCCAAGCGCTAGCTATCCAGCTTATCCTATTATTCCACCACAACCTGATGATGATGATGATGATGATGATGATGATGATGATGATGATAATAATGACGATCTTCCATATGTGATACCTAAAAGATATCAACCTAACTGGAGAGTCGGAAGAATACCAAAAGTACAAAAACTTCCTCAAGGTAAAATAAAAAAAAATCTGCTTCACGCTGTATCCCGCACATAGCTCAGACAGACACTCCGTTCCCCACTTTTTGCTTAATTCTGGAGGCATTGCGTGTTGAGTGACAGAACTCAACGCCGCGCTTTGTCTCGATACCAGAGCGAAGATCTGGAAATATAAACGTAAATAAATATTTCACTTCCTCGAGTGGGGATCGAACCCACAACAAGAGCGTTACAGCCGCACCCTTGTGCCGCTTCGCCACGACAGCCTCATTCATAACAATTATATATTTTTAATAATAATTAAGAAATAAATTGTGAATGAGGCCATAATAAAATAATTTATAATTATTATATTAATTTTTATTAGTGGTTTCTTTGTAGTTCTTTATAGGAAATTCCATAATCTTTGTATGTCTTTTAAATATTTCTGACCAAACAAAATGTGATATAAATAATTATAATGCAAATAATGCAAATATTTAACAAATTATTGCTAATATTATACGAAAAACACATGTGCAGGCCCAAACGACAGTCCGTTCTATCCGGGCAGACCATCACTTGGCCCACAGAGAGGAAATATTCCATCACCTTATGACTCCCTAAGCCCAAGTGGATGGGGTCCACCACCATCAGGTATATAAATATAAAGAACATGTATATATTTAATATATTTTTTAAGCCTTTCAATATATTTAGCATATAGCAGTGGATTTGGGGATACTTGATATATAGACCACTTTCCCCAAGTGCCGACAAATTTTCGGGACGTTCCGTGTTGAGTGGCAGAACTTATGCCACTAATAATCTATAATATGCTTATCGAATAAATAATTAAAAATTATTTCCCTAGAAAAAGTAAAAATAGGGGGAGACCTCGGTTGACCTTCGAAAACACAGTATCAAAGATACTGGAAGAAGGTCACGTAAAAAGCATGAGGACCCCCCGAGTCATTATCATCAACCATCAGTCATCAACCTATTCATACATACCCCCCGGGTATGTATGAAAAGGTTAATGATAGTGGACGAGGCGAAAGAGGTATGTGGAGACCGTAGCGTTTGGCGCTCCGTTCTCTCTGACTACCCCGCTAGGGATAAAGCGTGAAGTTAAATATAATAAAATTTAAATTAAATCCTCTAGCATTACTTGCTTGCGTTGTCAAAATAATAAGTATAAAGGATTAATAAATGTTGAAATTTAAAAAAATACTTGCAGACAAATCACCGTCATCCGGTTCATGGAGCTCTGGAAATTCAAATAGTTATTCAAATAGCAACCAGCAAGGTTCTTCGTACAGCTGGGGACGAAGAGGCCAGCAGCCACAAAAACCACAACAAAATGGCCAACAGCAACCCCAGCAACAACAGCAGCCTCCGCAGAATAATCCACAACAAAATGGCCAACAGCAACCTCAGCAGCAACAGCAGCCTCAGCAAAAGAGTCCACAACAAAATGGCCAACAGCAACCCCAGCAGCAACAGCAGCCTCAGCAAAATAATCCACAACAAAATGGCCAACAGCAACCCCAGCAACAACAGCAGCCTCAGCAAAATAATCCACAACAAAATGGCCAACAGCAACCCCAGCAGCAACAGCAGCCTCAACAAAATGGCCTACAGCCGCCAGAACAAAATTTGCCGGTATCAGGCCATCCATCTACGGTTGTTAGTTCGCCTAGACCTGGAAGTGGTAAGAAATATTTATTTATTTTTTATGGAAACAGTATAAAAAATATATTTTTTTACTTTGTGTTTTATCTTGTTAGAAAATTTGATTTACATTGTAATTCTTAATTCTTTTATTTCTTATACGTTTTACTCGTATTCTTTATAGATTCCTATTATTACGGAATCGTCCTATTATTTGTGATCCAGAGCTCGCTCTGGAATCGAGGCAAAGCGTTGAGTTAGCGTTGACATTGAGTTCTGCCACTCAATGTCTTGAGTCTTCGACGGAAAGTGTAGAATAATGTGTTTTATGAATATCTGTCCTTTGTCTCCCCTGCCAGACGTGAGTTACAGCGTGAAGCTAAAAAAAAAACAGATTTATTTTTTCGTGATCGTGTTAGCAACACGAAAATTAAAGTCCCTGTAAAACATGAATGACTATTTTCAGGACTTATCCCCGGACCAGGATTCTTCCCCAATTCTCCAGGCAAGAGCCGCATTTGCGTTTGCTTCAACAGTTTTAACGATATGCCTTCTGTCCTTAGAAAACAATTCCAATTTTACTAAAAACCTTGGACGCGACACGATTATGAATTCGACATATTTTATTACTTAATATATTTTAGCATTTTGATACAGTGTTTTATTGTAATCCTGTTATATTTTGTCAGCTTTTATTCTATACTAGCGGCCCGCCTGTGGCTTCGCCCGATTGAACTCCATGATTATTAATTTAATAAACAGAATTGACTGACAACTGTCATTATAGAATGACGTCTGATATATATTTTTATAGCTTTAATCTGTCAATTTCTAATATGATCTACATTATTGTAATTTCTATAAGAGTTTTTGATTGTACCGAATTTAAAAATACGACCAATGTTCATATTTGATATTTATATTTATAATAATATACTTTGAACTTAAAGGTAATTATTTAATATACGTGTATATTTTTGTAACATCACATCCTTTTTAACCGACTTCTGTAAGAAAAGGAGGTTTACAATTCGACTGTTTTTTTTTTATTTTCTTATGTTTGTTTCCTCTGAACTTTTGACTAGGTGAACCGATTTTGATGATTTTTTTAAATTTGAAAGCTAGTGCTTCTTGTGTGGTCTCATTTTTTTTGTCCATTTTTGACAACGGTTTATAGATACCACACAAATCACAAGTCTTAAATCGGTATGTGCACGACAAATGGACGAATAACCGATTTCAATTGTTTGTACTATAATTGTAAATTGTACAATTGTTGTACTATAATTGTAAAAATTAGTGTCAGAAGTGAGATTTCCCATGGTTGCATTTATTTTTTAACCAACTTTAAAAAAGAGGATATTCACAATTTCAACCGACTTCAAAAACGCCCGAACAACGTTTCCAATACGCCCGAATATTTGTTTTTATTGTTAGTTTTGTTAGTTTCAAATTGTTAGTTTGCACAAAAATAATACTAATTAAGGTTAAAGTTTTACATAAGGCAACCACCACCTACTCGTTTAGAAGCATCCTTTTAAGGTCTAACATCACATAAAATCGAATTAAAATTACAATCGAACTAATTTTTAACAAAAAGAAAAACCGACTTGTAACAACAAACTAAAAAGTAAAAAATTATTTTACAAAGATTTTATAATTTTTAAGCCGGTGTCAAGCTAATGCTACACCAACCATACTACAGTATCAAATTACTAAGGCTGTTTGTTTTAGTTGGCACCAATATTTTCTCACTAATCGGCGACTTTTGGAGCAACATCGCGAATTTTACTTCATTATAGCATCGTTTTTAATGAGTCTAGCACATAATTCGTTTCTACAAAATATTATTCAAATATAAGTGACTGTTTAAATATTCCCATTTTCCATTCCATTCCCTTATGTTTAATTCAGGCCAGTGTTAGCACAGGGGTACAAAGTGTAACTGTAAACGCGACTGATTGTGAGGTCGATCCCCACTCGAGGAAATTAAATATTTGTTTAAATTTATATTTTCATTTCTTCGCTCTGGTGTCAATACGAAGTGCGGGGTTAAGTTCCGCCATTCAACACACAATGCCTCCAGAATTGGGCGGAAAGTGGGGAATGAAGTGTCTTAACACTGGGTTCATCGATGTTATGTAAATCAGTCCAGTTGACCTCATAAAATTAAAGAACGTCACCTACTCCTGGACATTACATAGAACATCTACATCTACGGAGCACGCGATGCTACAAAGAGCACTTCTCGGCGATATCATCTCAGGTGACATCTTAGACACGTCTAAAATCTTTTGAGATGACTTACCATTTCTTCCTTCGTTATTCATTGACAAATGAGAGAGTTAGTCCCTTGGTCGCAGATTTTGAGGACAATTCCATGTTATACCCCTGTAATGTAGTTCTACTACCAACAGATTAAACATTAATACGAGCTGTTAAGAAATGTCTGTGCTGTTTTTGTGCGGTGTTGTTGTTTAATGTACTAAATGAAATCTGCAGTATTTATCTGAACAGAAGTGCCTAACGCTACGCATGGCATTTCTCAGCAAAAAGTCGAGAGAAGAGTTAGTCTTCTTGCACTAGCACGCAGACTCCGAGGACCATTTCATTTTATTTCTCTATTGGATCATGCAGGTCTGCAGCCATTATGAGCAGGCACAAATAACACTATTATTATTAGTTCAATAAAGTCTGTGCTCCCTTTGTGCTTGAGACATTAAAAGCAATCTACTACTCTATTCTTTTGGTGGATACAGTATCGACGACGATCGGGGCCTCCCTGAAGTTAGCTAGCTAGTTTTTTTTAGTTTACTTCTGCTATGTGAGTAAACAATGCCCAAAAACTTGACAACATAACTTCAGGTACGGTCGATAAGTCGTTACCCTCGTGGGTAAAGACATGACCTGAATATTAGTTTAAATATTTGAAATAATATCTATATTTATTCTCGTAACAATTCACTATTAAATAAGCTAAATGAGAAACATAATTTTAAATCCTATTATTTCTCGCCGCAAAAAGGTAATTTACTTCAAGTCTTTTCCTCCATTTCAGAATAGGCAGAGTGAAGAAAATTTAGAGATAAAAATCCAAACATTGCGTGTAACATCTTTATGCGCCGCGTTTACCAGCTCCGGAAATAATCATTACCCCAAATGGAGATTGAACCCCCAACGATCGCGCGTACAGGGTTCAAAATGCATTTTTTTTTTTTCTTTTTATTTAAGAGCTTTGTCGTGACAACAAATGCATTTATAATTTCTTTTATTCTAATAGTCTGTATTATCTGAATAACACTTTATATAATTTAAAGGTAAAATAATATACAACACGTCTTTATTGATTATAAAACAAACACTACATATTAGTTTTTCAATCTACAGTTCACAAGAATAATAATTATTATGAATGATGAATTGCAGCTTTTTGAGATTCTCTTATTACTTCATCGATTCTCTGCCTCGTCATATAAATATTTTTCCTTAAAGCAAAAGTGACTTGATCGGCAGTCTCTTCCTTTATATTAGGCAATTCATTTTTAATACAATTTTTGACATCCTCAAACGTAGAATCTGGTAGACCATCATCGACTTTATCAATTTCTTTTACATTTTCAGCATTTTCTATGATATCTTTTAGGTCTTTAGCGAATTTGTGGCAAAAATCTTCTAAATAGTCTTGGATTTTCTCCATATCGTGGACGGTTAATTCGTTGTATTGAGATTTAACGTAATCTGCCATCATGTTTTTAAATTTATTTACATATGAGACATCATCTAGTACTTTTTTTAAATCGTCTATTTCCCGTTTCTTTAGTTCTTCTATGGCTGTTATGTCTTCATCTTCTTTTAGAGGGTGAGCAGTGACAACTGCTACCAAAAACGTGAACAAAAGTAGTTTCACTGGAATAATACAAAATATATTTGTTAATTAAAAATGTTCGCATTACTACATTTTTTTATTTTGTAAGTTAATCATAAAATTAAATTAGTTTTAAGAAGAATTTATATATACTTAACTAGCTTTTATATTAAGTCTGCCCTCGTGGGCAATTTAAATAAGAACAGTGGGTTACATTATGTGCGGGTGATGTACAGAAATTGACTATATATAGCTCTCCTAGATAAATGGACTATATCAAATAAATAATTATAGTATAATTTTAAATATTTTTAGAATTTTACGTTCTACCAAACGAATTCTTGGGCTTTATAATAGTATAGAGTGTTAGTATACTATAGAAGTATATAAATCACATGCACTATAAATGTGACAGATTAAAATGGATTTCAATTTCCTCAAGGATAATGGAGAAACATTCGTTTTGTATGTGTTTAAAACAAAACTTGATATTAACTGCAGTATTACACTAAAAAAATATACTAAGCCTGCCTAATATCATTGTTAAATTTTGTAACAAGATCTATGGCTATGTACGAAATTAGTTATATATTTATTAGATGATATAAATATTTCTACCTACTAGCGCAGTAAATGGACCTGGACATGAAACTTGGTGTAAATGTAAACTAACTCTGACGTGTTTCTTGACTACATTAAAAAACTCAGTAGCTTCACGTTTTTTCCCTTTTGGAACCTAGTGTTAAGACACTCCGTTTCTTCAGCACTGTATAATTTGCGAGACGTTACGAATTGAGTGGCGGAATCCAACGCTACGATGTGCCTACCAGAATGGGAAAATTAAAATCTTTTAAATATAACCATTACCCGAGTGGAGTCGAACCCACAACCATCACATTTGCAGTCAGATGTCAGCCAGTCACATTGCGACTCGATGGCCTCGTTACAATATACCTAATTAAAAAAATTAGGAACTCGGCTACATTTAATTTATTGATATTATGTGGTTATATTATTACTACATTCTTTTGTTTTCACTCTCAAGTAAAAGAAGGATTGTCAAAAAAATTGAGAAGAAATATAGATTTTTTTAAGGTCGGACAACAATCTTTTGCGATAACGCCGTAACGTCGGCATTGACGAAAAATTGCACACTTTTAAGAATTGAATTGAATTACTATTACTGAATTATCATAATTTTGTGTAATACACAGGAAAAGTTAATTGAAAATTACAATTTGCTTGATAAATAACAAGTAACAATGTGCGTCACAATCACAAGCCGAACGCTTCGGCCGATGGTGCCTCTCTATCGCGTTCTCCTCTCTCTCGCTTGCACGCTCGGTTTACGCGGAACGTGACAATGAGTCATGAATCCCGCACGCCGGCGTGCATCGAATATAAGACGTCATCACGTCAGAAAAAACACTACAATGTGCACGCACAGTGCACTTTAGTTGAGTTGACGATGCCAGTTTAGATGCTGTACCACTGTACATCTGCCATTTTCAATTCCTCGCTCTGGTAAGACAAACCGCGGCGCTGAATTCTGCCACTCAACACGCAGTGAGCAGAAAATTGGGCAGTGCTGGGAGAACGGAGTGTCTTAACACTAGATCCCCTATTGTTCGGGATACAACGTGAAGCTAAAAAATAATAAATAAATAAATAAAAAATGTAACTCACACATAATTTGAAGCGCGTTATCCGTTCACGTGCGGTCGGATGCACAATGAATTACTTTGAATTATCCCTCTACCTACTACCTACATACGAGAAGATGTCTCGGTATGCGATAGTTAACCAACAATAAAGGTTTTTTTTGGTTTTACTTTTATTATAAACTAGCGGCCCGCTCGCGGTTTCACCCGCGTGAACTATGTTATTATTAATTTCTGTCTCCATGGCTACGTCCTAGTGACGTTATGCAAAATTTGAGACTCCTAGCATTTGTAGTAACGAAGTTTCATACAAACTTTCGACCCCAAAAACAACCCCTTAGAAGTCGAATATTTGCAAATTCCCGTCTTAGCGAGCACCTACGTCCTATAAGTAACTTCTACGCAAAATTTGAGATTCCTAGCACATGTAGTTTCTGAGATTTCGTGATGAGTGAGTGACCTTTCGATTTTATATATATAGATAATGATCTTCACCATTCGTGCGTAACGGATACGAGTGAGTGATGTGAGTTCGATTCCGACTTGGGGATTGTATTATTGTCATTTTTCTCGCTCAAATAACAAGACATTACTGCGTTGAATTCCGGTTCTACCAGACACCACGCAATATCTCGTAAGTAGAGGAGCGAAGTGTGTTAACACTGGGTACCCTCTGCCCATCGTACTATAAAAAAAAAGAAAATAGAATATAAAAAAAAACATTCTTGTACTGTATTACATAACACCATCCAACCAATTCGCGCGCTCACTCAATTGACTAACCCAATGCATATTGAGAAACGTGTCATATGAATAAGTACCTATTAAATAATATATACATAGGATTTTTGTGCAGGGAAGGTCGCAGAGGGAACCTAGTGTTAAGACATTT
This sequence comes from Heliconius numata, assembly GCA_016802625.1. Lineage (NCBI taxonomy): Eukaryota > Metazoa > Arthropoda > Insecta > Lepidoptera > Nymphalidae > Heliconius > Heliconius numata. Next base: position 1,800,272 of record JAEBDU010000085.1, read on the forward strand.
CATTTCTCAATTTTATAAACATACCATGTTGAGTAAACGCCGCGTTTTGTTTTCCAAAGTAAGAAAATGAAAATAATTCGCTCCCCCAAATAAGAATTAAACCTACAGCCGCTGTGTTTACAGTGAGACGCTGTTTCCTTTTTTTACTGAGAAGAAAAAAAATATATAGATAAATAAATCAACAATTAATTTAAAAAGTATTTACTAATCTTATTTTTTGTATAAAAACGTAATTGTACAAATCTTTATTTGACGTTTCCCAAAACAATGATATTTTTACAAGGTCACTATAATTTTCTAAAGGTGCGATATATTATAGGCACAAATATTTTAATCTATTCTTGGTCCTTTTCTCTATTTAATATATATCAGTGATTTATATAATTGAGAACTAGTTGAGAACAACCATGAGATGATGACACTTCATTGATTTCATACATTGGTTCAGTAATGCTGCTTTGTAAAAAGTTCTAACCCGCTACTGCATATATAAGAAGGACCATACATACAAACAAACATGTATGTTTGTAAAGTCCTTAATCAGAACTATAAGACGATTGTGTAAAACGATACTAATGGATAACATCCTTAGTCTACAACATCCTTTTTTACTAAATTAGCGTTTTTGATTTCAACTGCGATATTAGTTTTTTTTTAGGTTAACACTATATTCCACAATAGCAGGGTAAGCAGAGGGAACCTGGGAAACTAGTGTTAAGAAATTCCATTCCTATTAAGATGCTTCCGCTCCTATTCCTACGGCCATGATTATGGCTGAAGCAGTCGGCGTAAAGAGTTGAAAATATTAAAAAAATGTCAAAAAAGAGACACTACAGTCTGGTTGGCTGGGTTTTTTATTAATCACATTGGAAATTGAATTCTCTAAACCACTAAACACTATTAAATGTCTCATCTAAGGTCTGATAATACAAAAAGCGGCGTTGAATTCCATCGTGCAATACGCTATATCCTTTAAATTTGCTGAAAATGGAGAATAAAGTATCTCAACACTGGGTTGTAGAGTATGCAGTTAAATTGTAGACAGTGACCATCGAGGGACACGACTAGTGCCTATGTAAATATATAAATAGAAAGCAATATAAGTTCGCCGATAATCTTTGTCTTATTTGTCGCATTTATATCAATTTGTTACTAATACTTTAAGCCAATAGGGGAGGTTGGGGACTCATGGGGCACCGAGTTCTATATTATAATGCGTCTGTGGCTCAGTTAAGACATGGCTAGTTTACGGAGAGCGACGTTTAGTTCGTATTAGCGTTCAGTTGAGCCACTCAACACTCAGTACCTCAAATATTTGGTGGTTCTTCTAGCTGCTATGTAGGAAAAGCTTGAAGCTGTTTGTTTACATCTTAAGTGTTATTTTACATTATTCACTTTATTTAGACTATCTAACTATATTTAATATACGAGTATTTTATTATTGTGATGACGTGTCGCTCTCATTGACCTAATATTTTATGATATATACTCGTACTTATAGAACCATTAGCTGTATGTCAAAAAGCGGACAAAATGTATGTTAAAAACTTTTTTCTAAAATTAACATTTATTATGTTTGGAAATAAAAAACAACTGCCACCAAAGAAATCGTTAAATAATAATAATAATATCACGTTTATTGCTAATGTAATCTCACGACCGGTGGATTTAGTTTTTGTTTACTATGTATTAAACCTACCTACCTTATATACCTACCCTGCTATATGCGGGATACAGCGTATATCTTTCGAAACAAACGTAACTTTCCTTTACACCCCAGTCTACCCCTTTCATTACCATATATTTTCAATCACCTTTAGTATAAAAGAGCGAGCTGGCTGCCACAGACATCAGTGGACTACAATCACTCAACACGATATTCAATCAATAAAAATGTTCACTATCTCGGATACGTTCTTTTGTTTCATAATATTTTTTTCATTCATAAATTTTTTGGCTGCCTCCGATAATACAAAGGTTAGTTTATTTTTTCTTTTACTAACATGTATTTATACAGCATATGAAATGATAAGCAAAGGGAGCCTAATATCGAGACACCCCGTGGAACTCAACGCAGCGCTTGTTCTAGTTACCAGAATATATCAAAATAATTCAATAGCCCAAGTAGGAACCAGATCTCAAATGACCCGTGTTTCCCATTTTAAAGTAGTCAATTCAGTTAACAGGTTAATAGTAAAAGCCTCGAAGATTTTAAGAGATCATAGCTTAGGTGTTGGATTAAGTATTAGATACAGAAGACAGTATTTCTAGAGCCAGTGCATGTAGTGAGGTTTTTCCACTCTCAAATCCCGGCCACTGATGGCCCGGACTCTTGTCCTCCCATAGGCAGATTCTTAATTTTTAAATGTAATTTTTTTATTTATATTTTAAACTGTATAATTTTTAGGGACGTAGCATTTCCGATTACCAAGTGCTGCCATATAAATAATGACAATTTTAAAGTTAAATTAACTTATTTACAAAAGATTTAATGTTTAATGTTAAATATTTATGTTTTCAGGATGACGGCCTCGACAGAGGCGCGCACAGTGACCGAGGTGGTCTCTGGTTCGGTCCCCGACTCGGCAAGAGATCACTGGCACTTGTTAATGAAGATGACAGGTAACTTTTAATGTATTTAAAACAGTTTTTTTCAAAAAGGTATAAAAAATTATTAAAAAAAACTTATGTTTTTGAAGAAAAATTGAAATTTTAAAAGTATTTTAAGCTTTATCGAGCGTTCACATAATTTTTTTCGGGTAAATTTTAAGATTTAAAGAGAAAAAATAAAATTTTTGAACTTAGCATTTATTAATTTCTTTTGATTCCAGAGAATCGTTCCTAAGATTGCTGGAAGCGGCTGACGCATTGAAATACTATTATGAGCAACTACCTTACGAAATGCAGGTCGATGCTGCACCTAAAGGTAAATTAAATTTAACTATATTAACGTTATGCAATATAGCCTATATAACCCTTCCCGACAAATGGACTATCTTAAACAGAAATACGAGTATTTTATCAATTTCAAGCAGAAGTTCTCTCATTCGACGATTCAAAAGTGCTTATAATAGTCTATTTGAATAAAGAATATTTTGAACTTGAATTTGTGGAGACCGGAGTGTCTTAACACTAGGCTCCCTCTATTGATACTGCTATATGTGTACTGTGTATTTTTTTTATTTCAGTTATGAAAAAGGTAATTTTCACACCAAAATTGGGCCGTGCTTTGGAACAGGAGAAAAGATACGAAAACATTGATTTTACCCCACGTTTGGGAAGAAAGCTCCCTGAGAGGATGTCCGCCACTCCTGCTGATGAAGAAAGGTATGGAAATTACGTTTTTAGGGTTCCGTACCTATAAAGAAAAAACGTTGCCCTCATAGGAAGTTTTCTTGTCAGTTTTTTCAAGATAGTTAGAGATATCAAGCTGAAATTAATATCAAAGCACTTATGTTATGATTCTTTTTTTGCAGTATTTTCTATGAAATTCGCCGCGTAATTACCGCCACTGAATGGGGTATTTACAGTGGACAATACAATTATGAAATTTGACAAGAATTGAGAAATCACAATGCAAATAAATAAAAAAAATACAAAAATTAGAAATTTATAGACATATTTTAGTAACAATTGGTTACAAACTTATATTTGTAGTTCATTTCATATAAAATGAGCGCATACGCCCAAAAACCCAATTTTTAACCCAACTGTCATTAAGTGTTGTTCTTTTATTCATGCGGAAACCGCGTATCAGCGTATCGAACTGTATCCCGCACATAATGGGGACCTTGTGAGCTTTCCGCCCGAACACGAGAAATAAAATTTTATATTTTATTACAGGCCTGATGCAACAATGGCTGATCCGAGATCCAACTACTTCTCCCCAAGACTCGGCAGGAACTTCAAACTAACTCCTAGACTTGGCAGAGAGTTACTCTATGGTATGACTTTTAATGACCAGAAATCAATTTTTACTGGAAGGGGCTGGTTCTAACTTTAAACGTAACAGTTGTGGGTTCAATTCAATGAATGAATGAATTATTTTCTTTCTCTCGCACTAGTATAAAGAAAAACCACAATCAACTGTGAGCTTGTGAGACGGAGTCTCTTGACACAAATTTCCTTTGCCCATGGGCGCAGGTGTGTTGTGCCCACTCCAGAAATTTAACTAACAAAAAATTTTACCTGAAAAATTAAAAAAGCCTTTACAAAAACATATTTGTTAGAAGCCCCCCAAGAAAATATCTCTAGATAGCTAACCAACAAACCTCTGCTTATCCTCCTATTAGCGATATATAATATACCTACGTAAAGCTAAAAAAATATCCCCATTTAGAAGAAACTAATCAAATTCTGGAGGCATTGCGGGTCGAGTAGCGTAACTCAACGCCACATTTTGCTTCGTTTCAAGAGAAAGAAAATGAAAATATTTAACATTCCATTTCTCAAGTGAGAATCGAATCGCCAACCTATCACGTTTATCGCGCGTAATCGCATGTTTGTGCCCCTGTGTCACGATGTACCTCAAGTTCGTTTTTTTTCTGCTTCACGCTGTATCCCGCAAATAGCAGGATAGACAGTGGGAACCTTGGAACCTAGTATAAATATTATTGACATTTCCATTCCCCAGTTTCTAAAGATATTGCGTGTAGTGGCGGACGTCAACGCCGCGCTTTTCCTCGTTTTTTTATAGGGCTAAGATTTTTTTAAAGTACCTATATAATTTTTTTTCTTCCAGATTTGTACCCAGAATCACGAATTAGAGTAGCAAGGAGCATCAACAAGACCAAATCTACGTAAATTCGAACACCGAACATACATTTATAATGGGATTTACTATGTTTTAGACAAATATAATTGTTATTGTATGATATTTTAAGGTGCTAGTAATAAAGTGATCTCAATTTGATTTATTTAATTTTACTGTATCATCCTTTACCACCACTGTATTTAAATTTATTTTAGGGTTCATGCCGCATGTTGAGTGGTGGAACTCAACGCTGCTTAATTAATTACTTATTTTCATATTTTTCTAATATTTAATCCTGAAGGTTTTTTTGGCTACGCTCAGTGTTCAAGACGTTGTGTGTTAAAGTTAAATGGTGGAACCGCGTTTTGTCGAAACAGTAACAGTTAACAACTTTGAAACATTACAATATTTATTGTCCATTACCGTCAGTAGGTACAAAAAGCATAGCATAACTACACCGCAAATAAAAATGAAATTTGGCATAAAGGATCCTTAGGATGTATAGGAGAGCAGGAAATCTTCGTATAGTCCACACAATCTAATTTGTGAGGCAACAGCTCAAAGAACATTTAAAAAAACAAAACAAGAAATCATATTAACATTTTTTTATTGATCCTCGCGGGTGGATTACCAAAATATTTGAAATGTTCCCTTTCCCTATCTTTTTCTGGGATGGGTTCATCGAAATCATATCTTTCAGCTCCCGCCGGTGATACATAGTTTGGTGTAACAATCGTATATACTTCTCTGGTCGGCCTGTAAGTACCTAACTTCAAATCCTTAACGCTAGATGTACTTAAATAATCTTCATATACGATATTCTCGGTTCTTGCTTTCACTTCTTCACCAGATTCTGCATAAGATGGCTTGTAAATTTGTGACTTTGCTTTTTTCAACGGTTTTCGAGAAACTTCCTTAGAAATGGGACTTTGTTTAATTTTAAATCGTTTATTCTCCTTACTAGAATACACGTTGGTATCTTTGGCAGGAGTTTTATAGTCTTCGTAACTGTCGTTTTTAATCATTTCTATCTTTTTAAATTCGTCATAATCTTTTTCTCTTGTCGTTTTTTTCCTGTCCTTATTTGTATACGTTGTTTCTAAAGCATCTGCGTATTCATATCGTTCTGTTACAACTGTTATAGGATTCTTAGATCTATATTTTGTAGTTTTATCAGTTATTTCATCTATGTATTCTGATTTAGCATCTAAATCCTCAATTTTTTTGCGAGTAGTTAAATATTTAACTCTAGCTTTTGTAGTTTCGTCGTCTTCTTTTTTAGTTTCATTAATAATAGATAGTTTATCTTTCAGTTCTTTTTCTAGACGCTTCTTAACTCTATCAACTAATTCTTCGAAATCTATAGTAGCTTCTACAGCATCTTTAATATGGATATTGCTTAATTTGTTTGTCTTTTTACCTCTGTTTTGTCTATTATCATGTTTTTCACGTAAATCGTATACTGTTTCAGTCTCAACGCTACTTTCGTAATCATATTCGCGGTCTCTCATGTTGGTATTTGAACTAATTCTCTTTAAGCTATCTGCAAATTGTTCTGGAACAAGTTTCTTAGCGATTGTGTGAAAATCCTCTAGATTCGCCGCGAATAATAAATAGCCATGTAGTAGTTTTATGAATATTGAGTAGTATCCTGAAATTAGGTTGATATTAACATAAAAAAAAGTAAGTTTTATGTTTTATGCATACATATTCTACTTTAGCTACCTTACGAGAGTAGAGGTAGGGTCGAGTTCCGCCATTCAACGTGCAATGTCTCAAAAATTAGACGGTAATTGGAGAATGGAGTGTTTTAGCACTGGGTTTTTTCTATACATAGACATGTGGGAATGTGGGAAAACTCGTTTGTATTTTTGATAAATTGATAAATATGTCACTATGTTCACTACAGACAAAAAATGTTTTAAAAAAATAACTTATACAGAAAAATATCTTAAAAAGATATACTAAAAATAATCTACGCTTACCAACGCTGAATATATTCGATAAGAGTTTCATTTTGTTTTGTCATTTTATTACTTTACAATAACAATATTTATTTAAACGCATTTTATTATGGAAAGTGACTTTATGCTTTCAATTATACTGCATTATTCTTTATTTTAAAAAAGGTTTGAAAATTTTCACGTATCGGCATTCGATCCCGTGCCTCAAAATTTTCAACATTTAGTCCAATCCTATAGAAACCTAATAGACTAGAATAGACCGAATAGAATAGAGATAGATTTTTGGACAAAAATTATACAAAAACTGATAGCTTCACACTGTATCCTGCACATAGCAGGGTAGACAAAGCAACCTAGTATTAAGATACTATGTTTCCTATTGAGACACTTCTACTTTCCGCTTCCGCTGAATTCTCGAGATATTGCCTTTTTGTGCGTAACTCAACGCCGTTACGACAGTAAAAATAAAAACTTCAATATTTTATTTCCCGTTCCTTCAGTGGGAACAGAACCCTCAACAGTCACGTTTACGACTGAATTAAAAACTGAATAAAATTAAAAATTATATCCTATATACTCTTATTTTTAATGAAATTCTTAGGCTAGCTACAAAAAAACAACAGCCATTAATCATTAATCATTTAATATTAGACATTAGATAAAAAAATTCATAACATAATTAGCAATAACATTTAAAACACTAGCTCGATTCTTGGTCTAAAGTAAGTCTAAGTTAAAAATCATTTATTCTTCCCCTATGTGTACTTTATTAGATTTAGCCTTGTGGAAGACTTGGAAGAGTTCAGAATTAGGTAATATTATTCCTTTTGCCGCCATAAAGAGCAAAGTCTGCGCTATATCTTCACTTTGTATTACTATTTTCACTTTCATTTTCTTATTTAGTCTGTGGACAAATTAGATTATTAAAAAAATGTTTTGCAGTTTCACGATATATGTAAGCTCGCATTTAGTAGAATAGGAGAAAGAGAGGGTCTAGTGTCCCGAAACTCTATTTGAGACATTGCATGCTGAGTAGCGGAACTAAACGCTACGCCTTTTGTTCTAGTGTGGGGAAATGAAAATAAATTAATACAATCATACCTGCGAGTGCGTGTCAAACCCACAGCAGTCGCTGTCTATATGTACGAGTATATTAGGGAAACAAATGCGGCTTCGCCCCCTCATAGTCATCGTTATATTATAGCCTAATTATAAAAAATATATTACATAAATTATAGCGAGTCTGATGTATAAGCAATGCTGCTGAAATGTTACTTTCTAATATATGGATATTATCTTTAGAATAATAATATTATTAGAACACGAAAGTAATTCAGATCTGTAAATAAATAATTTAGTTCAAGCGGACGTTAGTTTATAATATTAGTAATCACTAACCTGTCCGGGTCATAGAAATCCCTTTCAGATGTCACTGTCAATTTGTTCAAGCGGGGTGCGGAGTCTAGGACTCCATTGGCACATTGCTCGATCTGACCTCTGAACGTGTAATCAATACCATTGCGGGTTATCGATGGTACCTAAAAGTAATAAACATGTGACTGTATAAACGCGACGGTAACTCTGGTAACAAAGAAAATGGCGGCTTTGAGCTTCGCGTTTTAAAATGCCTCGAGAGTTCGACGGTGCGTAGAGAACATGATGTCTCAACATTAGGTTCCCGATGTTGAAAACCAGGTGAAACTAAAAAAACCGGTGTCCGTAAAGCAGGTTTACTAACGATTTTTTTTTATTTATTGACTGGCGACCCTCTTGCGGCTTCGCCCGCTTTTACTACTTGATTATTCTTATAATGTATGTTTGCAAAGCACTTAAGATAATGTGAAAATTAATTAAACCCTAATGCAACCCGCATTTTCGTAGTTTCAATAAGGATTTTCAAATTGTTTTACACAGCAAGGATTTTTTAGTAGGTACCGTAATTTTAAATCTGTGCTACTAATCTTTTCAAGTACTTATTAAAATATATTTAAATGGCTATTTTTAAACTAATAACTACTACAAAAAATATGAATCCAAATATATCGCGCTGAAATAATACATTCAACTCCAATTATCCAATACGTGCAAATGCATCTAAATCTTCGTTGCTATAAAGGCAGGCGGGTTTTTTTTTCCAGCTTGTGGTTAATGCTGAAGAGAGTATTCTGTCCCTGATGAAAAGCAAGCACTACGTGGCTGCCAATTTCAATATATTTTTTATTTTATTAATAAAAAATATTTTGAAATTACAATTTTTCGACAGAAATATGATCACTACACGTTATTCTTAAAAGATACGAATATGCCGTCGCGGACTTTTTTGTAGATCTTATTAAGAGGAACAATACTCCAGTACATTTTTTTCATGTAGTACTTACTATTAAAGCAGCGCATGCGCGAAAGTGTCTCAACGGGTAGGACTTTATACACATTTATCGTATTTATGTTAATGTACATAAGAATTTACAAATAATAAACTATATATAAACCTTCCCTGAGAAATACTCGACCTAATGGTGAAAACCGCGAAAAGCGACTTTGTTTTATAAGATATAGGATGAATAAATGCATACTTTTATGAATTGAATTAAATTATTGTCACTCTATTATCATTTAGTACAGTAAAATGAAGGAGTAAATTGAAAATTAATAATAATACGTTATAAGTATGTTCTGTCATACGTTATCACTTCAATAAAATTAATTTAAAGACAACTAGTAAAGTGCGAGTTATTTTCTTCTATTGAGGGTTCCATACCATTGTCATGATTGTAAGTCCAGCAGTTGGTCCAGCAATAGAAAGCAAAACAAACGTTACAAAATTTGTAATTATTTATTTTAGCTTTACACTGTATTTACCAGAGTACTTAAAGGGAACTTAGAATCCTAGTGTTTTATATAAAAAAAATATTATTAAGTAAAAAAAATGTGTAATTAAAATATATATATATGTAATTCTATAATGGAAGTACAAGTGAAGGAAGCCGCTAAACTAAACACTAGTTATTTATTATATACGAGATGTACCGCGCGCTATGCTACACCACCAATTAAATTGGTTTGAAGGAATTAGGGAAGGATTACTTGAATATTCAATTCATTTTGAGACATTTTATTAATTTTGTTCATTTCGAAAAAAATTGGTTGTACCAACTCAGTAACCTTCGTAGGCTCATGTACATCAAGTTTGCTGCAAATGCATAGTTTGCGATTCTATACTCTATTATCGATTTTATGCGCTGTATCCCGCACACTGTAGGGTCGACAAAAAGAACCTAGTGTTAAGACATTTAGAATTCTGGAGGCATTGCGTGTTCTCGTTACGATTAAATAAATGAAGTCCAAGTGAAGGGAGCCGCGAGCGTAATACTAGTTACTACCTACTAACTACTAACCATTATACAAGATGGCGCCTCAGTCAAATAATCCGGTTGTTCATTATGATTAGTGTTATATATACGTAATAGAGAAAACACGTCCTGTCCGTTCAGACATGCGTCCTCGAAATTATTGTAGCCTAGACCTGAAAAAATATTAAACATAATATTGAAATATTAAATATTAAAATAATATTACGTCTTGAGTGGCGGAACTCCTACGCGCTTTGTGTTTTTGGCAGAGAGGATGTGAAAACATTACCCCCGAGTGGTAATCCAACCCATACCGTCATGCTTACAGTCACACGCTGTGCCACTTCGTCTTCCCGAAGCGGAGATAAATTAGGAACTTAAATACGATCATTACCACCAGTAGATATCGAACCCACGACCACACCTGTCACATTTACAGTCGCGTCTATTGGGACAGGACAAATATAAAAATTAAACTAAAAAGGGAATTTAGCAACAAACTGTAAAATATTATCACAATAAGATAAACATTCATTAATTTAATATTCTCATTTCCTTGCTGTAGTAACGATGCGGCAACATGCGGCGTTGAGTTCCGCCACTCAATACTCAATGCCTGGAGACGGGTTTCTCTGAAGGGGGGATGGAGTGTCTTAACAATAGTCTCTGAGGTTCCTCCTCCACCTATACTCCTATATGGCAAACTGTAAAAAGAAAAATTATAATTTGTGTACTAACCTCTAACACAAGCATTTAGTAAACTCCCTTTGACACAGTTCGCCAACGCCACAGGTTCGTTAGGTACAGCAGCCACATATAATATTGATCCAGATTGGAACTGAGATACCATTTGTATACTAATGTAGATGAGATCATCCATTTTTGCTGTATATATCTAGAATAGTAGAAAAAATATATAATAAATTACTTTTTAACAAAAAAATAACCGACGCCAAACAACGAACTAAAAAGTAAAAAATAATTTTACATAAAGTAAACCGTACTTTGACTTTGTTAAACAAAAAAAAACAAAAAAAGATTTTATAATTTTGTAGTTGATGTCACAATGAAAACGATTACTATAATGTCGCATTAGTAAGCCTGTTTGTTTTACTTGGCACCCAAGTTTTAAAATTATAAACAGATTACAGATATAGTTCATAAGCTAGTAGATGTAACAAATGTCATTTTTGGAACATTCAGATACGAATGCGATTGCGAATATCAACCAGACATTCGTAAACCCGAGTACAAATCCAAAATCTGGCCCCAATTGTAAGGCTTGGTGGCAGTCTCGTTTGAACGAAGTGTGTTACATTTTTTTTTTTTCTAAAAATTGCCAAGTTAATTATAAAGCTTCACGGCCCAAAGTAAAGAAAAAAAATACTAAATGATAAAGCAAAATGTAATCTTATGAGATTAAGTAAATTTTTTCTTGTATTAGAAAATATAAAAAATGATTGGATTAAGATTTTATTAACATAATATTATTAACTTTAATATTTTTTTCCAAATGCAAACATACAAAACATTGCGAATATTTATCGTGTTTATCAGAGTGAGGAAACCCACTACTTACCTCTGGCTCCATGTTTCTGAATCCCTTTATATTGTGGAGTGCCTGCAAAACTCTTGACGGTAGAACTTTGGTTAAAACATTGACAGGCTCATCTGTTATTTGTTGTGTTAACTTTATTACATGCCATGTTCTTTTTCTCGTTACTTCAACTGGAAAAAAAATAATGATTTAAATAAAAGTGACAACATCCTAGAAATACCATTGTGCCATACCCACTGTAACAGTAAATTGTTTACTGTTGAATATGTTACCATGAAAAATTAGGTAATTTAATTTTATAAACTAAATATATAAACTAAACTAACTATAATTTTTTAAAAAATCAAGAATTATTATCTTCAAATGTAGACTAATATGTTATGTATATAATCAGTGTATCTATAAGAATTTGTGTATACATTTATGTGTATTTATATTTATTTGTTTGTTTTTTTAGTTTATTTAGCTATTTTTCTTGTCATTTTGCACCATATTATGCCTGCACTTTTAATTATATCCTTCCCAAATCTGGTTGCCTGAAAGAGATCACTTGTAGTAAGCCTTTGCACATTTTGTCTTAAGAACTTATTGTATTGTATCTTTTCAAGTGTGCAATAAAGACTTTTATCCATCTATCTATCTAAATAGTATTGATTTATTTAATTTGTGGTTTATTTTAATGAACTCATAAACAAAATGGTATGTAGGTAGGATGGTAGTTTCACCACTCAACATGCAATGTTAACTCAAAAATTGTACAATAAGGGCCTCCCCCTTTTTGTCCAATTTTTGAGTGATGGTATTTATGTTAACAATAACCAGAAAGCAGGCACAGTGGGTTACATTGAAACAAAGTAGTATAATATAGCCTATAACCTTCCTTGGTACATGGACTATCTAACATATCCCATTTTACTCAATGGGCCAATTTAAACGACCATCAGAAAAAAATGATTTGATTTAGTATGTACATATTTTTTTTTTATATAAAATATTAGTGGGAGAGTCGACAAAATAAATTCTATTTAAGAACCGCTTAGTAAGTGTCATCGTTGCTCATGCTTGATTTAAAAACTAAAACTTATTGAAATTAGTGTGTATAAACAAATTCTTTAGCTTTATGATATCAATATAAACGTATAGATCTATAGAAATATGAATAAACTTACATTTCAATCTTAATTTCGCCACTATGTCATTAATTTCTTCCCTAGGCAAGGTATTAACAACGTGTCGACATAATATTTTGGCCACACTTTGGGGGGTCATTGGTAATCTAGCATTTCTAACTGCATTGGAAATTTCCTTCCAACGCACACCAAATTCAGGTAAAACAGTCACACAACATGTGGCTATAGTCATTTTACTTATCATTTTTCGTAGTTCGTATATTTCTGTAATTAAAAATATTTATTTTCTTACTTAAAACTATAACAGTTTTAGAATCTGAAATCGTTATTAATAGTTGGCATGTTTGTATACGTACTCTTATTCGAGGTGGTTTCCATTTTTTCTTTAATATATAATTAAATTATTATTCAATATTGATTATTTTAATAGCAATAAATAGGTACTTTATATTTAAACACTACAAGTCAATAATTATAATAAGTAATAACATAAAACAGCGAATATATTGTTGATCTTTACTTATAGCATTCAGCGAATATGTCACTGACCGACAACCGTTACGAAATCATTTTAAAATTCGAATTTTGAATAAAATGTCACAAGACCACAGATTACATTTTTCCAAAGACAACCACACACACAAACTATTATTGTCAATATAATATAGGCAATAATATAGTTCAATATATGGCCCCGCATACTACACAATATTATTGACAATATTTCGTCGTTAAATCTGATGTAGTCGCTCAGTACCTTTATTTGTGTGTGGACGCATTAAATCTAAAATGGATAGAAAACTATTGCTTTAGTTATTGCATTTGGCTTACTTACAAGAAACAGGAAATATTTTTTTTATCAAAAACTGGACGAGTCGACTGGACAGTTAAACATTTTAATATTATTAAAGAAATACAACTAACAGAGTTTCTTCGTGAACAGGGCCACAAAGTGTGGCTGTAAACGCGATAAGTTTTGGGTTAAATTTATATTTCGCCCTCGTCTTATCAAGACCAGTAACTTTGGCTTGTCAAGGCGGGATTAATACTATCTTTTATTATAAAATCCAGTTATATTAACATTGTACCTTGTAAAGAAAGCAAGAAAGAAATATTCAAGAAAATATAAAAAACATGTAATTATAAAGCAAGTCTTTATTACACTATATTACAATACAAACTTAAAACTAACAGTCAATAATAAATTTTTACATTACAATTCCATCAAACATAATTTTGGCTTCAACCTAACGTCATAAGGATTTTTCTTATGAAAAAAAGAAAAAAATATATATAAATATTCTTTTACCACATATTAGTTGTTTTATAAATTATAATATTGAAAAACAATATAATGATTTTAATAAACAAATGTTTTTTATATCGAGACTAACAAAAATAGTAAAATACAACATGCTTCTCGTTTTATTCCGCGCGCAACCCTAGTGTCAAGACACTCCGTTGCCCACTTCCCGCCCAATTTTTCGAACCATTGCTTGTTGAGTGGCGGAACTCAAGGCCGGACTTTTGCCTTGGTGCCAGAGTGAAGAAATGAAAATATTAATAAATAATAATTATTTCTCTCAAATGGGAATCAAATCCACAACCTGCATGTTACAGTCACAGTTACAGTTTGCCCTTGGCCCACGACGGCCTCAAACACCATGCACAATCTTCTTTAATTAATATGTATTTTCACCAGCTACTTTTAGCATAAAACATAATTATAATATACTTTTACATACAAAATAATATTAAAATTGTACAATATTTTACAATATGCAGTTTTAAATATACAAATATAGTGCCAAATTAAATTCACCAGACAGTCAAGATCAAGAATCATATCAATTGAAAACATATCTACTTACTAGTTTAATTTTTTTTTTTAAATTTTATTTTACGTTATACACCTTAGGCATTGCATGGTGATACGTAACATAACGGCGCAATTTGTCTAAACAAAGCAGAAAATGGAAATTATTTAAATATTATCTTTGCCCCCAAGTGGGTATTGAACCCATAACCATTTCACCAGTTGAATATTAGACCAGTGCTCTATTATTTATTACACTTTCAATATTAATATATTACAGCCATCTTCTTGTTCTTTGACTTCATATTTTAAATCCACTATAGGTTTATCAAAAGTTAATCTGTGTATAACTTTCTCTTTTATTTTACTTTCTTCTGGTGTTTTTGGTGACTTAGGTGACAAACTAGGCTTAAATTGACCAATTTTAGTCTTAACTATAGGCTTTTTAATTTTTTTCTTTATTTCCTTTTCTGCCGTTGGAAAGTTTTTAACTACAAAATCTTTATATGAATCATTAAATGATGATGAATAAGGATCCCAGTCACTACCTTTCTTATCAGTATTTCCTTCTTCGTTATCTAAATGCTCTTCATTGTTTTCTTTATCTGTTATAATCTCCATTTTTGTATCAATATCATTATTTCTTTCATTTGTAGCCAAAGAGAATGAATTAACTATTTTAGGTGACATTTCGTGTTTTTCTGAATTATCCTTAGTTCTTTTCACCTCTAAACTAATTTCCACATCATTTTTCCGTTTGCCTGATGACATTTTGGAATATTCTGGAGACAATTGTTTATCAATCTTTTCAGTTTCTTTATCATAATTAGTCAGAAAGGATGTCATATTTAAAGCTTTGTCGAATAAATTTCTCAGTGTTGCCACATTAATTTTAGCAGCGTCCACTATAATGCATTCCATTAAAGATTTAAATTGCGGATATAATTGATTTTCATCTGTTGGTACATTTGTTATAGTATTATAATCATCAGTTTGTTTCATAGATGATGTTATGGTAAATTTTTTATATTTATCCTTTAAAAAATAATCCTCAGTGGTATGTTTAAAATGTTTCTTGAAAAAATGAACTTGTATACCTTTTGGAAATTCTTGCACGACTATTGTAGATGGACAAAAATGTTTAGCATCAACTTTTTCATTATTTTCTTTTGTGTAATCACAGTGATAGTAGTGTTTAGAATCATATTTTTCTAGAGTTGCATATTTTACACCTGTTTCTATCTCCATGTCTGACTTCCAGTTTGTGAAGTCTGTAATAATTATTATTTATATACATAAAAAAAATTATACAATATATTTAAAAATATATATATTTTTGTGAAATAAAATAAATATTTAGAAGGCAATTGTGGCACAAAAGCGACACAGAAACCTCGCGACTGTATGTGCGTCGGTTGTTGGTTCAATTCCCACTCGGAAGAAAGATATAATTAATATTTAATTTCATCACTCTGATAACAAGGCAAAGCACGTCATTGAGTCTCAGGAATTGGGCCAAAAATGGAGATGATTGATTATTGGAAAATGGTACTGTCTTACTGGAAAATGGAGTGTCTTAACACTAACTTCCCAGGTTCCCCATGCCTATCCTGCGATGTGCGAGATACAGTATGAAGCTAAAAAAGTTACATTCAATCATACAGTCTTGTCAGAGTAAGTCACAACTGATTTCAGTCAAACATTGAGCGGGTGAAAATGTCGATTCATTTTTCACAATATTTTGTAGATAGCAGTTTAATAAATTCGATTCCCAATTCCACAATAAAAGATTTTCATTAAAAAGAGAATTCAATACCTCAGAAAATAGGGCCTCAACTCAGCTTACCAGTGCTTTATGCAGTATATGACATGAAGTTATAAAAGAGACTTTATTTTTTTTATTACCACTTACCTATAGTTAAAGGAAAGAACATACTCTCAACATCTTCCGCATGAGAACTTAATATGTGACAATCGAACGACTTCATGTTTGGCAACCAATCGTCACACCCCATACAAATTACCACTCTACCTGGACTAAGCTCTTTAAATTCCTTGTCACATAAATGTGTTTGTATCGATTTCACTTTTCTATTACATTTGTTGCATAGTTCTATTCTTATAGGTTGAATAAGACTGGGGGAATTAGGTGGACTGAAAAT
Organism: Heliconius numata; assembly: GCA_016802625.1. Lineage (NCBI taxonomy): Eukaryota > Metazoa > Arthropoda > Insecta > Lepidoptera > Nymphalidae > Heliconius > Heliconius numata. The sequence continues at coordinate 1,817,005 of JAEBDU010000085.1, forward strand.
GGAAATTAATTGTATAAATATATTGAATATAAATATAATTTCAATATAAATATAGTTTAAATGGATTGGGATACAGAAATCAGGTATAGATATATTAAACATTCTATTATCGGGGCACATTTCTCAATGTAATAGAACCCAAAACAATGATTTTTAAAGTTTTGTTGGTTTGTCTGTTTGTTTGTACACTCTAATCTCTGAATCGGCTTAACAGATTATAAGTGCAGTGTTTACTCAATAGTAAAGTACAATTACTTTGACAAACTTTCTTTAACATTTAGTGTCCGTTTCATTTAAATTGGTTCATAAATAAAAAAGTGGAGATTTTTTGTGTTCAATGTATGGTTATAATCTTTAAAATGGTAATGTTATTAGAATATAAATGTAATTGAGATTAGTAAATAGACCATTGTGTAGTTCTCACAAAAAAAAATATTGTATATTTTTATAATTTTACATATTACAGTTATGATTACTGTATTATACAATTTGGTATCAAGCATTACTCATTCTCTAAGACCATAATAAAAATAATTATTATATAAAAAATTATTTAATATATATTATGTTTTAAACTTAAAAATTATATATTAAATAAATTCCTGACTAAGAAATATAAAATGTTCTACATAACAATTGTTTTACTAAGTAAAACTAAAATTGACATTAACATAACAGAAAATAGAATAAATTATATATCTACTTACACTTTAGCACCTTGTTTATTAACACAATGATACTTCTGTATATGTTTATGTGCTGGGAAATAAGTAGCGAATACGCTAAAACACTTTGGGCATTTAAATTCCACAGTTTTTTTCTTCAACGACCCACTATCCCGACTTACAGGTGGATTTTCTTTCACTTCCTTCTTACTTTCCTCTGTCTCTGGTTCTGAAAATTTTACTTTTTGAGTACTCGTTGGCGGCGTGGGCTCTTTTCTCGTTAATTTTTCCTTAATTTGCGGCTTAATAGATTTTAAAGGTTTATTGACCTGTTTAGGTTTGTTTCGTCGTTTGATAACATTGTGCGCGGTACGCTGGTGGATTATTAGTGCGTCCATAGTCATTAATTTTCTACCGCACAGGTCACATTTAAAAGCAGTACCTCTAGCTCTTAATTTAACTGCAGTTTTGGCGCGCATCTTTAAGTTGAATATTGTACATTTATACAAAATAACAGTTTCTATTTATCAATGCAATAAAGAGCGGACGACGCGCTTTGACGTTTCCTAATTCGTTTTGACAGATAACCTAGTTGTTTGATACAGATTATATAATACGTATAGGGATATATCTCATCTGTTCTATATGTGATTGCTGTAATTGG
>JAEBDU010000085.1:1823333-1880851 GCA_016802625.1 Heliconius numata
GTATAGGGATATATCTCATCTGTTCTATATGTGATTGCTGTAATTGGGGAACAAAATAAATAAAAAATGATATATAATAATATACTTACCTATCCTTAATTTCAAAATTGTTAATTGAGGTCGTCGTGGTGCACAAGGTGTGACCGTAATGCGACGGTTGCAGGTTCGATCACCACATTTCATCGCTCTGGCACCAAGTCAAAAGTTCCGCCACTCAGTGGCGTAGTTAGGGGGGTGCGAGCGGTGCGGTCGCACCGGGCATCAAAGTCGACATTTTAGTGTCTGGCACTTGATCTACGTGAGAGTAGAAGACACTTTGTTATTTTTTTTTAGTCCCCTAAGCCGCACCGGGCATCAAATACCCTAACTACGCCACTGTCGCCACTCAAAACGCAATGCCTCGAAAAATTCAGCTGAAAGTGGGCAACGAGCGTCTCAACATTATAATATATAGGTTTTCTCTGCCTACCCTGTTGTACGTGGGATACAATGTGAATCTGATTTAATCTTTTAATTTATACAATATTCTTGTGTAACAGTGGCGTAGCGAGTTAAACTCGTGCCCGGGGTAAAATACTTTTACAGCGCCCCCCAGGTGAACACTATATAATTTCATATATATGTTTAAATAGTTTTGCAGACTATTTGGCGCCCCTTTATGAGCGGCGCCCCGGGCATGATGACCCCCTTGGTCACCCTCACTACGCCTTTGCATAGTAAGTTCAATAATAAGTACAGAATAGTTTACCACATAAATATATAAATTTTCAATTGATAAATAATTTAAATTAACTAAAATACATTATAAAATATATTTGAATAACAATTAAGTGTTTACCAATATTTTTATTAAGTAACAATAAAATTAATCATCATCAACCAATCAATCAAATCAGCTAATTCAGGTCCACTGCTGGACATAGGCCTCCCCCAGGGGGTGCCAGAGCTCCTGATTCTCCGCTTTCCCCATCCAGTCATAGAGAGCAATCTTCAGGTCGTTCAATTAATCATAATGAAATTAAATTATTTTTAAATTGTAACAATAATGCAATATTATTTTAAAGTTAGAATTTTTTTTATAATTGTATTATAAGAAATGTACAATATACTATTTCCTTAAGCTTACCTAGTATAAAAAATATCATAAAAAGATTCATACTGAAACATAATAATTTTAATAATTATTTCCATATTTTTTGTCTTTTTTTTAAATTATAACAATAATGAAAAATGTTGCATTTTGAGTGGTTGGACTGAAGGTCAAAAGGGAAACAAGAAAAAGAAGAATATGCATTATCTAAATGGTGATTTAACTCGCAACCACAGCGGTCAGTCAGAAGCTATTCCACTGCACTACAATGCTTGACCTAAATGTTCCAAAGCAACTTTATAACTTTCATGTAACTATATTCTTTATACAGTATTCTTCCATCATTCTGTCTGAGGTATACCCCAAAGTTTAATTTCATCTTCTGAAGCAGTTAATAAATAATTATCTGTGGGATGATGGTTTATAGAAACCACAGGCTTATACCCATGTTTTAATTTAGAAACACAATTGCTGGATACTAAATCCCAATATAAAATATCTCCATTTGCTGAACCAGATATAATATGACTATCTTTTTCATTAACAGCATTTTCAAGTAAAAAGTCTTTACTTTCATGTCCAGAAAATGTATTAAGTATTTCACCAGAATCTTTATCAAATAATTTAATTGTGCTATCAGCACAGCTTAATATGGTACATTGTCCATCATGTGTGATATTAGCAAAAGTTATAATATAGCCTATGTAATCAGAAAACATTTTTCCTACCCGTAAATCGTAAAGCCTTAGGTGACAATCTACAGAAGAGGTCATCACTTCATGATCAGTTACTTGAATTGATGTAATAGTATCTTTAGCATCTTTCAACACTTGTACGGGCTCTTGCCTCCGGCTTACCACATCCCAAAAGGAAACTGTATTATCAACTGATCCAGACACAGCCATTGTGGATTCTTCGTTAAATTTAACACAAGTTACGGAGCTGGCGTGGCCACGATATCTGCGTATGGGTTGTCCTGTCGTAACATCCCATAAAATAACTGATTTATCCGAACTACACGAGACAATTTGGCTGCTATCACAAGAGCCTGCGGCGTCTAAGACTTCGTTGGCGTGTCCTCCGTACGTTTTTAGGAGTAATTGATTTTGAGGATTCCATAATTTAATTTTCTTATCAGCTCCACAAGTAAGGCAATAAGCACCGTCTACATTATAACGCACAGCCCTTACTACCTGTTGTTTGCAAGGTATTGTAGCTATGGTTGTTAGCTTTGTAATATTAGACATGATTTTGCTGCTGCCACAGTTTATAATTAATGCGGTTGTTATAACAGTACAATCGTATATACAATCGTTTTATCGTGTTGTCATGAATAAACCTATATATTATAATATTTTACATACAATAATATTAATTATACAATTGTTAATTTACTTCTCTGGCTATAGTTTTTATATAGCTAATCCGCCTTTGTTTACATGTTTTTAAAACGTTTTGCTTTTTAACAATTAAATTGTGTAATAGATTATTACACAATTTAATGATAATGATATATGATAATGTATATAACAATTATATGATAATGTGACACACAATTTAAATATTATATACAAACGGTTACAAATAAATTCAGAGTTAAAATTCTTTCAAGTTAAAAAAAATCTATTTAGCATATAAAAACTTAGTAATCTTTGAAATATTATTTTGCGTAAAAATAGAATAATAACTAATAACCAAGATATCCGGTACAATATAGCAATTTAAATAAAAATCGATTCTTAAACGATTTTTTATGTCGACAAACGAATATAATTGTTTGTCATCTGTCACCACACCACTAAGTGTTGTTGTCATTGCGTTGAACCTTACAATATTGTTTATTATTTTCTTTAAAAAATACTATAAAATAGCAACGTAATATTTTCAAATGGTGCTCATTTAGAGCAATGTTATCAAATATTATATGTGAAAAACATTTTCTTCGTGTGTGATCAAATGGGCGTAGCGTAGTAAATTCTAATTGGATTGACAAAGTAAGTTGTTTTGTGAAGGTTGCCTTATTTGGTTTAATTTGTATGTATTTTACATAATTAACCAAATTTATAACATATAATGTTGTATGTTAATCAGATATACTCCAATATACTTAAGATTGAAATCATTGAAATGAATATAGAACATCTTAAATTGCAAAATATTGCTCAATTTTAAAAAGTGCCTTATTTACTTATTTACTACTCACTTTGATCTACATTGATCACAAATCTTTATTACATTAAATTAAACCCTTATCACAAAATTTATTACTTTCAATTTATCATGTTTTATCTCACCTGCATGTCCACCTGTTTATACAGACAGATTGACAAACTAATAATAATAATAATAAAGCCCTTTATTCCAAATCTTAGTTTACATTTAAAATATTGTTAGTAATGTTAGTAACACTTATATAACATTAATTACTTAAAGTTAACTAGTTACTACTAACTACTACTGTTAGTATTATTTAATTTGGACCCCTCTATGGGTGTAGGCCTCCTCCAGCTTGTTCCATTCAATTTTGTTCTGAGCCTTCATTAGCCATTCTTCTCCCACTACCTCAGTTATATCATCTAACCATCTTTTGTTGGGCCAACTTTGCGTTTTCCTATGGGTCCTTTCCATTTAGTTACTAGTAGAATCCACCTGTTATCTTTAACGTGAGAGATGTGACCGGCCCAACTACTAATAATTGTTTACAACTCCAACATTAAAGTGATCAGAGAAAGAAAATGGAAAGATATTGTTAATGTAAATAAATATTTCATTTCCTAGAGTGCGGTTGAATCCACAACCATCGCATTACAGTCACACCCTTGTACAACAAGTCGATTTACAATCACACTTTGTGCCTCTGCACCACAAATGGTACATATAATTACTATTAAATGCCATTTAGTGTGTTAAGCATAGATGGCCTTGATTTGTTTTTTATGATTTTTCTTACTTTAATTTTTTTCCTTCTTCCTCTTGAACAATGCAGTTAAGTTCTGAAAATCTAACTTCTGGGCGGCCAGTGGCCACAACTCTTCGATTGTACTGTAATTATGATAAATATATGTGTTTTAGTGTTAACAATAAACAAAGTACAAGTTCTGGTCACTTAATTTATTTTAAATACATAGTAGAACAAATATCTTATTGTCTTTTTACCTAGAAAAATGTGGGCAGTGAAATGTGAATGACTGTAACAGTTCTAAATTATGCAATAGTTTTTAGTGTAATTCCAGTATGGCTGCATTAATATTTAAGTCTTATCAAGCTTTTTCCTGCATAGGAGGGTAAATACAGTGAACCTAGTATTTAGACAATCCGTTCTCTACTTTCCAGTCTATTTTCAAGACATTTCGTGTTGAGTATTAGAACTTAGTCTGTGTTTTGTCTACCAGAACGAAAAAGTAAAAATAATTTATTTCCTCGAGTGGGAATCGAACCCACAAGCATCCCGTTTATAGTCAGATGCTATTCCAGTGTACAACTGATGAAATAAGCGGACGATAGAAATAATATATTATTTGTTTACAAAATGTAAGTGTTGGAATTTCCTGACATTTCATTTGCTGTTGACTTGAAAAATTTAATTTTTTTGATTGCAGAATTAATAAAATGGCGACTCAGAAATTGGAATCCAAACGAATACAGCTGGATAACCGTCCAAGAGATAATATGAACAATGAAATATCGTCAACATCAAGCGAGGACAACGCCGATGCTGTAACAAAGTTTAATAATTTTTATAAATCCCGATATATAGAAACTACTCAATCGGACAATGAAACTGTGGAGCCGTCGCCTTTAAAAAACAAAAATCATTATAAATCCATGGGAAATATTCATGATTATCAGAGCAGGGTGCAAAATTCTATAACCAATGTGGATGTGCGACTCCATTCCTCTGAAATTAAGAAATTTGAAGCCTTACGTATACCGATAGTTGGTTATGAGGTTATGGAGGAGAGAGCTAGGTTCACAATATATAAATTAAAGGTTGAAGATGACAAGAGAGATCAATCTTGGCTGGTTTTTCGAAGATATACAGATTTTGTTAGGTTATATAATAGAATTAAAACAGAACAACCTAATGTACTGCTTCCTTTGCCAGGAAAAAGATGGTTTCGGGACAATTTTGAGCCTGCTTTCTTAGAAGAAAGGGTTAGAGGGTTGCAAGTTTTTGTGAATGCAATACTAGGGAAGCTTCCTAATCATCCGATAATTAGGGAGTTTTTCTGTTTGGATGATCCACCTCAAGTGTTTAGCTATCAACCAGAAGTCCAAGCGGTTTATGGGGCATTGGAAGATTCAATAACAACGTTAAAAGTGCAATTGAAACAGAAAGACGCCACTATAATGCATTTACATAAACGAGTGGCCCTTTTGGAAGATCAAGTCAAGAATTGTCCAACTTGTAATACAAATAAGTCAATGAATCAATAGTTTTTAAACTATTTCTTTTAATAAGTGAGTATAAATGTATAGAATTTTTTATTATAATGATAATAGTCCAAAAAACAGTCTTTTTGACTGGATTTTTTATGATTAAACTTTATATAGGATGCAGTTTAGAAGTAAAATATCTGTTTTATATTTCGTAAGCCAGTAGAAAAAATGGCAGCATTGTATTTTTAACATAATATGATATGATTTGTGATACCTAAAGGACCAGATTCTTGAGCTTAATAATAAAAAAACGTTGATCTTTTTTCAAGTTTAGGAGTTATATCACTTTGATAGCCTGATGTTTTAAAGGTATTATAAAAAAAATAATTATCCAGTATTTTAAAAAATACTGCTCGGAGGTCTTATTAGTGTTTTGGTGTCTATTTTTTAATATTATAATTTTAAATTAAACAGACGTTATATGTAAAGTTATCAGGATTAAATATTAAGATATACAAAAAGAAAATATTTTAAATAAAACTGTATATTTATAATATAACTTTCAGCTGTTTGAGGATATTTGAAATTCCAATAATATTATTGAAAACTAATATAATGTTCCATAAAAAATTAGTAAAATTAATAATTTATATTTATAATTTTTATAGTTTTTTGCTGCACTACAAACATTTTTATAAAATAACATAATATGTTCTCGTTAAAATGGTTATATCTTAAGGTACAAATAAAGTGATATTAAATTTAAATATTAAATTCATTTTACAATGGGTTACCTTTAAATGAAGTTATAATTCTTTTGTATGTTCAATTTTGAAAAAGTAAAAATATACAAATTAGTAAAATTTGTGTCATCATGATTTATTTTAATTTTATTTATATTAATTATAAATATTTAATTTGTGTTGATTATCAATAAAAAATGCAGCCATATTGAATATATTCCATACAGTGAAACAATTACAAACATTAATATTCTTTATTATTATTTCTATGAAAAAAAAAAAAGATTTAATGAATGAATTAATTGTTAAAACAATTTTTAAAATAGATACTCATGTTTTATATACTATAATAATTATGATTGAATAATAATAAAAAAATAACTGTTTCTGGAGTTATAAGTAAAAAAAATAATATTTTTTTTCAAGAAAGTATAATATATTTTTTATTTTAAATTCATGAAAGGTTTTCTACTTGATAATAACTGAATTTTTTTTGGAGTATGAAATTAGAATTACAAAACAAAATTTATATTTTAAAGACATTGATGTCTTATATTCAGTTATTAACATGAAAATAAATTTTCACCGTTGTTTTATTAGAATTATCACAGTTAAGGTACAAAACTTTGTGGTTTTTATACAATCGTTACTATATACTCGTATGTAATGAAATAACTAAATATTAAATTGCGTTTCGACGTCTGTCTATATTGTAATATACAAATAAATATAAAAATAAGGTTCTAATTAAAATTGGAGAGAATGTGGTGATTGATCACTATTTTCTCTGTTGTTATTCATGTACAAAATATAATAGGAGTGTTGACGTCATTTTAAATTTCGATACTAATACTTTATTTAATTTTAATGTTGAAATAATTCGGTTATTATTATTTTTTGCTTTAATCAGCTTCACGTTGTATCCCGTACACAGCAGGGTAAGTAGAGGGAACCTCGTGCTAAGACACTCCGTTCCCCACTTTTCGCCGAATTCTAGAGGCATTGCGTGTTGAGTGGCGGAACTCAACGCCACGCTTTGCCTCGACACCAAAGCGAAGAAATGAACCAGTTGATTCTACAGCACACCTTGCCCCTGCGCCACAATTGACCTCAATATTAGTATGAAAGTAATATTTAAATGAATAAAGTTTTTTGCAGTTTACACTTATGCAGAGATAAATAAGTGTTAACTGCAATATACAGGGTGGAAGAGGCAGCGCTTCTTTTATTGAAACTGCATATAGGGTAATATATTTCAAACCCACACCTCAGAAATTAATCAAGGTACCTCAACAGTTTGGACGTAGGATTTTTTTTTCATTTCGCGATTTTTATCCATACCTGTATTTCGTGTGACGCACACATACGTAAGCGACGTTGCCGCTTTGACAGGTAAGTGTGTGCGTGCCTATGTTATACTTTACAAATGGCGTTTTATTTTAAAACGATAATTTTATTATTTATTTTGTTTGAAAAAATAACTTTTTCATTTTCGGGGAATTATTTTTTTTTCCGAATTATATTAGGATTTTATAGAGTAGTTAAAACTGTGGTTTCATTTAAAATGGTGCTGACAATTCCACCCTGTATATATATACATACACACACACATATATATATATATTATAGTAATTAAGAAAAAATAAGCAAGCTAAAGAAGACTTGTATGTTTTACATCTATTAATTTAATTATTTCAATATTATTATTTCCACTTTATATTATGATTAGTTTGAAGTTATTTCTAAGTTTTAAGATAATAGTCAACATTCCTATTAAAATCACTAGGTGCTAACCGTCACGATTATTAATAAACATAAAATAAAAAAAATATTGATTTACTTTGTAATATATAATTTGTCCTAGCATTTACTGTATTTGTATGAAATATGCATTTTTATTTATTTGATTTGTTTTATATATTTCTTTTTCAGTTTGATAATTCCATTATGTAACTATAATTCAAAATGTCGATCATATACATCAATGTATAATAATTTTTTTTTGTAGTGGGAAAAATAAGTAAAAGAATTGAATTTGAATTGAGTTGTCTGTCTGTATAAGTTTAATTTCTATACATTACTTTAAATATTTATGTATAATAATAATAAAAAAGTTACACCACTTTGCGTTATAAATGATTGCTTTCTTTTTTATATAATATTTTGTATTATATTTATTGAAATACAAATTAATGTAATTCACTGAAGCAATAAGTGCCTTTTGTAAAATAATAATTATTATTGTAATAAATGTTTTATGTTTTTATTTTTCCTATTTATAATTAAAATTTAGTTTTTTGCTCTGAATTGTGTGGGTGTGGGCATCTTTTATGTCTTCTCGCTTCTCCCATATATTATAATCCTTAGGCCCGTAGTTATAAACCGCTCTCATCTCTGAGAAACCGTCGTGGCGCATTGGCACAAGCGTGTGATTGTAAACGCGACAGTTATGGGTTCGATCCACACTTACAGGAATGATTTGTTATTTATTAATATTTTCATTTCTTCGCTCTGCCAACAAGGCAATGCGTGGCGTTGAGTTCCGCCACGCAATGCCTTCAAAATTCAGCGAAAAGTGGGAAATGAAGTGTCTTAACACTAGATTCTCTCTACCTACCCAACAACATGGGGGATACAGCAAGAAGCTGGAAAAGCTAAGATCGATCTAAAGATATCGTTTTCATTTGTAGATTATAATTTATGAATATATAATAAAATCGATCTTGAGAGTTGAGAGCGGTTTATAGAATTTGAGACATTGCATATTTTGTGGAGGAACTCAACGCCGCGCTCTTACCAAAGAGGTCAAAAATCAAATAATTGTATTCAAAATAAAAAGTTACATACTTCATTTTTTGAACGGAGGAAGGAAGAATGAAAGTAATTTAAGCATAGTCATTCCTCCAAAAGGAGATTCAAACTAAAAACTGCTTTTACAATTCGATGCGTCCGACTGCGACAATAGATCTTTATAGGTGTTGATAAAACATTCTAATTAGAAAGCAAGAGGTAAGTGGAAGGATATGTCCATTATTTCTTTTAAATCTATAATTATAATTATAAATAAAAATATAAATATTTTATAAATTATTAATTTATTAAAAGTATACATATAACATGTTTTTAATTAACTATGTATTACTATATATAAGGCAGAATATATTTAATGGATTTATTTTTATCTTTGAGTCTGGAAAAAAAAAATAACTTCTCATTTTTTCCGAATTTTCCAATTTATATTCATAGTATATGTACATAGGTTTAGGATATTTTCTCAAAATTAATGTATGTAAATAATATACCCAATTTTATGTTTCATTAAGGGTTCGAATCCCATTCACAGACGTGGACAGTTTCGAGAGTCGAGAGTCGTGGCCGCCCTGAAGATGGGGTTTTTGAACGTTTGTGCATTGTATACTTGCAAGGAAAAAATTAATCAAAAGTAAGAAAAAAACAAAAATAAATCTACGCAGCCATCTACAGTTAACTTCAGAATGGCCATTTCTTGTTGACTGTACTGTATATATTAACAACAAACGACCAACACACGCTTATTGCTATAATATTTTAGCCAAATTACACAAAATGTTTACTTAAATTGAGATTATGTGTTAATATGATGTATAAGCTATATTACTGCAAAGGTTTATGTAAATCCGTTCCATAGTTTTTGTGTGAAAGTGAACAAACATATATCCTCACAAATTTTTACATTTAGGTATAACATTATTACCGCTCCGTTCACTTTGACTACCCCGCTAGGGATAAAGCATGAAGTTAACTTATAATATTATTATAAGCAAAAACTGGAGAAACCACCAGATTTTCTATGTTACATGAAAAAAAGAATAAGCTTGTAAGAGAACATTATTTGTTTGTAAATCTTTTATAACCATTAATACCCTACTGTATGTAAAAATCCGATTATGTATATAAATTTAAATTATACATACATGTATATGATTAAATAATATACCCTCCATATTTTAATATCTTCCAATTCTTCTAATCTATCTAAAAGTAACTTCACAAACTTTACTAAAAGTATCAATATTCCGGAAAATTTTACGAACTTTTTAGTCCAATTCACACTGCACTGAACAGTTTTTAATATTCTAAAGTCTTTTAATTATTACTTTCCTCATAACCACTATCCTTTTGAACCATTTATCATGCTTTGGTTTTTGATTTCCTAGAGTTTAAACTTTGTTGACAAATATTATAAGGTAGCGGTCTATATTTTCTTTTAAAGTATCTAAATATCTTTTTCATTAGAGTCCTTAGAAATTTTCGAAATCTTCCAAAACTTCTAACACTTCTCCTCCTGCCATCAATCCCGGCTATAGCCAGGATCTGCCTTCCTACTCAACCTACTCCACTTTGCACAGTCTTTTGCGTCCTCGAAACTTCTAACACTATTTAATTCAAATTTAGTCCAAATTATTTTTTTTCAAATTCTCAAGTCTTTTGAATATTGTTCATCATAACCAGGTAGAGGTATTTTTTTTCTTCCAATTCATTTAGAAGGTTCCTACCCGAAAATTTACTAAAACGCCATTTTTTATTAGACATTTTCGCCATCTTCCAAAACTGCCAACACTATACTATATCATACATTTTGGTTTTTGACTTCCATAAATTCGACCATACGTTTCGCCGGGAACACTTTGTGAACCCTCTTCCTATGTGTATATAGAGAGGCCTTTTGTTTGAAACTTTGTTGGCAAATGTCACAAGTCAAAGGTCTTTCTTTAGAATGTATCACTTCGTGTTGTGTGAGGGCTTTTTTATCCTGAAATTATATTTATTATCTTAATATACTTTATAAAACTACAAAATTTGGCCAGTCATTGTGTAGCACAAGTGAGTGAGTGCGACAGGTTATAGGATCGATTCCCACAGAAGGAAATGAAACAATAAAATCACGCACTTTCGGTAAGAACTATATTAATATCAATTCTATTTACTACTTCATGCTGTATTCCGCACAAAGCAGGGTAGGCAGAGGGTACCTAGTGTTAAGACACTCTGTTCTCCATTCACCGTCTTTCGAGACATTGTATGTTGAGTGGCGTAACACGAAGCCGCGTTTTTTCTTGTCACCAGAGCGAAGAAATGAAAAAAAATCATTCCTCCGAGCGGGGATGGAAACTAAAACATTACGAGGATGTAATATCCGGCGTAAGAGAATGGATATAATTTTTCATTGTTTTCATTGATCACTTATAAGTAACTAGCGGCTCGCTCGCGGTTGCACCCGCGTGAACTATGTTATTATTAATTTCTGTCTCCATGACTACGTCTTATTGACGTCTATGCAAATTTTGAGACTCCTAGCATTTGTAGTAACGAAGTTTCATACAAACTTTCGACCCCAAAAACAACCCCTTAGAAGTCGAATATTGCAAATTCCCGTCTTAGCGAGCACCTACGTCCTATAGGTAACTTTTATGCAAAATTTGAGATTCCTAGCACATGTAGTTTCTGAGATTTCGTGATGAGTGAGTGACCTTTCGATTTTATATATATAGATAATACGCATTTTTTAAGTTTTATTGCTAGCTTTACTTTTAGAGACAATCACACAAATACAAAGCTTAGCTTAAGCCTCGCGACCTGTATTTTCATTTCCCCATCCTGAAGCATTGAGTTTTGCCCCTTGGTGCAATGTCATGAATGATGGTGCATGTAAACGTAGTGTCCTAATACTGGGTTCCCTATACCCGAGCTGCTATATGCGGGATGCACTGTAAAGACTGAAAAAAGTAAAATAAATATATTTATACATACAGTGAAACCCTTCTTGCACATTTTACAGACATGGTTTCTAGGTTTCGGTTTCTTCTCGCCGTGAACCCGCATCATGTGTTTTTCTACATTCGCTCGAGATGCTATTGGCTGAAAAAAATTATATTTTTTTAATTTAATAAAAATAGGTACCGTAAGTATTTTATTTATTATACTTTAAATTTATAAATATTAAAAAAAATAGTGTTTGACCCCGCCAATTTACCAAGTGGACTGATAATTTAAGGAGTTGTAATAATATCAGTATTGTTAAGAACTTTTTTTTATTAATAATGGGGCGGTCACACAATCTCCTCTCGCTTAGCTTGCTGTAAAAATAAATAATAAAAGAACTCTTTAAAGGGCAAAGATATATAAATTATAAAGAAATAAAAAATACTGAAGCAACATTTTTTTAATATAACAAAAAAATATATATTATCACCTTATTACATACAGGACATTTGTGTGTAGTCTTCCCTAAATGTTGATAGTTAAAATGATCCTGCATACTCTGTTTTGTCGGATAACCCTTATTGCACATTGGACACGGGAACCTAAAAATAAAAAAATATATATGAGACAGTCGTGGCGCAGCGGCATAATGTCTGGTTTTAAGTGCGACGGTTGTGGATTCAATTTCCGCTCTCGGAATAAAACCTATCCTGCTATATGCAGTATGTAGTTTCTATATGCAGTATAGCAGGATAGGTTACTATAGTATACTATAGTATGCGGATACTATAATATCACGCACAAACGTCGGCCTCAAGTATTTCATTTTTTTATAATTCTCAGCTGTCACAAATATTTAATTAATTTAAACGTGGGCTATAGGTTCGATGTTCACGGAGAGATTAAATTATTTTCTATATTTATACAAAAGTAACTCACTTAAACACCTGATCAGACGCATGAGGCCTGGAATATTTGAGATGAGCTTGATACGTGGCAAGATGGCTGAACACCTTGTTACAGTCTCTGCATTCATATTTACTTGTATTTTGATGTCTTTGTATGTGATATTTGATTTGTATCGATCTAACCATTTTGTGACAGATTGGACACTCCTCTCTTGGTAATGGGCCCTCGTGAAGTCTATAAAACATACATATAATTAAGAAACGGCCTTCGTGTCGCAGTGAAACAAAGTTCTTAGCAGAAGGGATTAACTGGTTTTGGGTTCAATTCCCACTTGGGGTAATGAATTGTTTTCAATTCGTTGCTTTGGCGACAAGGCAAAGCGAGGCGTTGAGTTCTCCCACTCAATACACAATGCCTCAAAAATTCGGCGGAAATTGAGGAACGGAGTATATATAAAATATTAATATAATTTATCCTTTTGATCAATTTTACTCTATGTTTATAAATTAAAAAATAGAATTTTATTCATTTTATTAAAAATCGAATTTCTGACTATATGTCAGAAATTCTTTGACTTGTAATTTTACAAAATATAAAGTAATTATATTCCACCACACAATGTCTCCCCAGAAAAAAATAATGAAGCCGTCATGGCGGAGTGGCACAAGCGTGCGCCTGTAAACCAGACGAGGGTGTCGGTTCGATCCCCACTAGAGGGAAATAAATAATTTAAATTTAATATTTTCATTTCCCCGCTCTGCTAACAATACAAAGAGCGAACTCAACACGCAATATCTCGTCAGTTAGGCGGAAAGTAGGGAACAGAATGTCTTAAAACTGGGTTCCATCTGCCTACCCTTGTATTACGCTGTATCCCGCCTAATAGGCGGGATACAGCGTAATACAAAAACATTATAATATTTTTTACCTCATATGCGTTGTCAAAGTGGTTCTATTTACAAATCTCTTTTTACAATGATCACATTGTAAACCTTCTCTATGAAATCTGTCGACGTGATTCTTTCGTGCTCGGGAATTTCTGTAAAAATTGGAAAACATTTAGTGACGGAACTCAACGCCACACTTATCCTTGCCGGAATGTAAATGAAAAATTAATTATCTTATAAGTGCCTTTAAGTAAAACTTTAAAAAATATTCACAGAAATTACTATCCACTACTCACTTGAAGAACATATCGCATTCCAAACATTTGTAGCCAACTATTGTTGTTTTGGACAATAGTTTCCTTAGATCACTTCTAGTTGGTGGGTTTTTTTTTTCTTTTATTTCATCTATTTCTGGCTTCTTTTTTCTGCCCTATAAATGTTTTTTTTTTAATTGTAGAAATTTTATATTTCACTAATAAATAATTTAAAAAAAACTAAAATACACGCTTTTCTACAGGAAGTGATGAATGCCCTCGGTGCTGTAAATTGTATGAGTGTAAGAAGAGCATACTGAAGAGTTACATCATTCAGGTCCTGCTCCACACCAGCGGTATCACACCAGCTCTTTGATACTATTAATATAGTACAATACATTAATGCATTGTCACCAAGTTTCACAAGTTTCATGAGGATACAACTATTAAAAGGGGTTCCAATTCAGATTTTTGGATTGGTCTTCAGCAGACTGAGGCAATGAAAATATTAAAACCCACAACCGTCGCCTTCATGTTTAACCCCGCCAGCCTAATACCACCAACGTTCAATATACTATTAATATATCTTATTTCATTTCCCTTCTTTGTTGGTTTACTAGTCAATTTCATGTCATATATTTGCGTAGCATTAAATATAACTTATTTAGGAGTTACTAGCCTAATATTTAGGTAATAATAAAAAAAACCTCAAAATATAACAACCAAAAAAATCAAACCCACACCAACCTTCACATCATCATCACCAATCTGTATAACAGCGTTGGGCCGCGTCTTCGCCATGTGAGACTTTACATGTAAGCTCATTAATTTACTACTAGTTTCGTATTTATTGCACAGTTTACATACATATCTCCAGTAGTGGCTGTCTGTGTGTTCGTTTAATTTGTCCTCTGGTATATATACGTAACACACTTTGCACGCTAGTTGGCCTGGTTTCTGAGAAAAAAATGGAAAAAGTTATTTTGGGATATGTTGCATAGTTAACTTTGTAAGAGGCCTATTCATAAATAAATATGTATATAATAATTATATTTAAAAGTGGGGAAGAGACTGTCTTAACACTAGCTTCCCTCTGTCTATGATGCTGTGTACGAGATACAGCGTGAAGCTGTTTTTTTTATATTCAATATTAATAAATAATTCGGGGGAAAGTAAGGAACATAGTGTCTTAACGGTAGGTTTCTTCTGCTTACCCTGTTCCATGCGGTGTACAACGTGGGAACCGAGTGTTGTTCCCATTAAGATACTTCTGTTCTCCATTTTCTGCCGAATTCTGTAGGGATTGTGCATTGAGAGGCGGACCTTAACGCCGCGGTTTGTCACGTTACCAGAGCGAGAAAATGAAATTATGAATTACTTCTTTACCTCAAATGGGAATAGAAGCCACATATTTATTTTTCACCAAATTTTATATTCATTTTAATAAATGCATACAGCTAATATATTTTTTATACTAACTTTTCTATGCATAGCCACAAAATGATCTTCGACCTGTTGTTGCGTGTAAAAACCTATTATACATAATTCGCATTTAAAAGCTGTACTCGTGTATTGAACTTTTGTTTTTGCTTCTTCTCTAAAAAGTTAAAACATTTAACACATTGATAAAACCGTATTGTGTTTTTTATTTTACAAATAAAGTAGAAGAAAGTTATAGATATATATATATTTTATATCCATTTTATGATATCTTCCTTATACCAACAGCAGGCTAAGTAGAGGGAACCTAGTGTTATGACACCGTTCCCCATTTTCCGCTGAATTTTTGTTGAGTGGCGGAACTGATCGCCGGGCTTTTGCCTTGGTGTCAGAACAAAGAAATGAAAATATTAATAAATAATAATTCATTCCCCCGAGTGGGGTCGAACCCACAACCGCCGCGTTACAGCCACACCCTTGTGCCCCTGCGCAACAACGGCCTTAATTCTTGTTGATCTTTTGTATTTATATTTGTTAACTATACAATATAAAATTACGTTTCTTATTATTTTTTGTTTGTTTCCTAACAGGATTTTATAGATTGTGATGACACAATGATAGAAATAGGTATAGCTACAATACACGTCTGAAGTAATAGTATTAGTAAAAAAAAACAAATTCAAACAAATTAAGATCTAACACACAATATATGTATAAAATATAATATATATACATATATATTTAATTTAAGGAGCACAGATATTTAAGTAAAAAAATATATAAATATTACCTAGCCTCAAGCATTTCAGCTTCAGACATGAATACAGTGTTATATCCAGATTTCAAATCACTGTGAGATATTGTATCATTTTTAAATTTTTGCGTTATAATAACCGTATCCGGATTAGTTGTTGGGCTGAAAATAATAAGAAAAAAATTATGACTTCATGTTTTCTCTAGCTTCGTGCTGTATTCCGAACAAAGCAAGGTAGGCAGAGGGAATCTGGGAAACTAATGTTAAGACACTCCAGTCTCCATTAAAACATTTCCGTTCCCCACTTTCTGCCGAATTGTTAGAGGCATTGCGTGTTAAGTGGCGACGGTCTCTTTATTATGTTTATTTTATTAATAAAAAAGAAATACTCACTCAATAGTCAATTCCGGTAATTCCCCCTTAACTCCCGTAAAGGGACTAACTATCGCGTCAGCACCGACCACTATATGAGACATAACACCTGTCATTGTGTTGTCTAACACCATTTCTGGAACTAATAAAAAATAATTTATAGCAGGCATTTAATTTGTAGAACATAGTTCAGAACTGTCAGTTTTGTTTGTCTGATGGAACTCAACACAGCGGTTGGCCTCAACACCGGAGTGAAGAAATGGAAATATAAATTGAAATAAATACATAATAAACAAAATCACACCTTCAATAACCTGATCATCTATACCCAAACTGATATGATCTCTCAAAGCTCTGCTAACATCGTAGCTTTCATTTTTTATATTTTGCGCTGTTGTCACAGTAATGTACTGAGGATGCCATTCTTTTTCTAATAAGGTACTGTCATCAATATTTTGTGTATAATCAGCTATTACTTTATCATAATCAGTTTTTATAACACATTCTAATGATGATAGCGTTTGCGACATGTATGTATGGTCCATTGTCTAAAAAAAAGTAGTACAATTTAAATTTTGGACTTTCTGATTTAAGAAAATAGTATTTAGTTGTCTATTAGAAAGAATGCTTAGATGGTCAAATTAACATTGAACATTCAAAAATATCTGTAAATCTGTATCATATAGCAAGATATGCAGAGAGAAACTTAGCCAGCTACTTGCATGTTGTGTGGTCTTCTAATGCTGCTCCTTATTTTGCAATTGTAGTTTAATGAATATAATTTTAAAATGGTCATACCCTGATTGCCAAATGGCATCTACCCCAAAACTTAACCACAATGGTCTCTTAGAAACAATAAAATTTGAATATAATAAATATTTATATAAAGAATAGAATAGCCATGTACAACCATATCTTAACAAATCAAAAAATTAAATAGTTTTAATAGTATTCTATTAAAAATTTATGAATACCTCTTGAGACTGACTTATAGCCAATACTCTTAAATGTTCTTGTGCATTGTGGACTTGACTTTTAAACCTTGCAAACTTCTTCATTATAGCAAGGCACTCCCAGCAGACTACCTGGTCTAATTCTATTATTGAATCTCCAAACTGAAATCAATTTATATTTAGGTTTTAAAATTTTATTGATTATTTATTAATTAGTAGTTTAAAAAGTAGTCATTAATGTTTAGCAGTTAAGTACATATTAATAATTATAAATATTTTTTAAAAAAAACCGATTATTTAATCAGTTTTTTTATGCTGATTAATAAAAGTTTAATATATAATTAATTCCCTACTATTATCTTCACTTCACAAATATTTACTTTCAATGCTATTTATAATTAGGCTATATAGTAATTATTTTCACTATATAATAAATTCATAACACTGTATTTAATTAAACTCACCCGGTCGCCAGCATAGTCGTACATAATCAATCTAAATATCTGATATATAGAAGTCAACCCATTTATAGACGTAACATTCCTATCAGAGCTTAAACAAGTGCAGCACAAAGTTCTGTAGCCTGTATCCACATCTTGCTCCATTTTAAACTTATAAAGATTTCGCGGGACAAATTAAATATACAAATTTGTTTATATTTAGCTTCAAACTTACTTAAAAAGTTTCTCTTTTATTAGATAACTATACAAATAAGGTTATAAGCTTTAATTTGTTCTAATAATATCATAAACTAATAGATAAATGTATACTAGTTATTGTGTATTGAAGTAATAATCAAAATTATCACAATATGTTATCAATCATAACAAAAAGTAATACTCCCATGTAAAATAGACGAAATTATTAGAAGAATATTTCAACGCCACAACGACACCACAAAATGGCTGCTTTACACGGTGTTGCTGGATGTGAAAATTTGTATAATTTGATGTATATGGCGACACTCTAAATGTCAGATTCTCACTAGTGATGTCTTGTAACAGTGTATTTCTATTTTAATTAATTTTATTAATATAATTAAATATATAAAATTTTTTCTTCATATTAATTGATTGTAATATTGCGATACATGGGGGTAAGCTCTATTTATTTAAATCGATATTTATTAAAGTAGTAACCAATATATACGAAGACACCCCTAAAAACTAATATAACAATGGCGTCTTATTGTTTTGTTTTGTTTTTAAGTTGTAGCGAAAGGGAAAGTTATAAATAAAACATATTTTACCAATGTACATAAATAGGATACCTTTATTTATTATAAAGCTTAAAGTTAATATCGCTACTTGATTAAATTATTTATATTTATAAAGCTATATATTTTAATTTAAGTTTTGCTTCGAATATCGAAGAGAAAGTGGATTAATTTAAATTTTATAAAATAAAACAGCTATTTTATATCTTCTAACTATAAAAAAACTTATCAAATGGAGCGCGTTTTAGTGTAAATCTACATACCTCTGTAAATTATTTTATACTTAAGTGATAAATTCAGTTACAATATATTTGTAATTTTTTATTAAAAATGGAAAATAAAGATGATATTGTGAACAATCTTTTATGTATGGCTTGTTTATGTGTTGGTCGTTCTATTCACGAAGTAAAAGATGAAAAATTGAAGAAATACTACTTGGACACCTTAAATGAAATTCCCGTAAGATAAATTCAATTCTATATCAAAATTATTGTAAAAGTATTGACATATATTTATTAAAAATTGTGATATTTTACTAAATATTTAATAAATAAATCAAATGTAATCAGAGTAGTAGGTAAATAAAAAATAAATTATAAAGTAAGAGTCATTAAAACACTTCATAAAAATATTTGAAAATATTATTACAAATATTTTTATGAGGTGTTACTGCTTACCTTGCAATACGAAAAAAAAATGATTATTTTTGGAAGAAAAATGTACTAGAACATAACTTTCATAGAACTACTCCCTGTAGTTATTTTGTACATTTTATGCATATTTTGTTTTAAGTTAAGATTTTTTTTCTTATTTGCAGTTAAATTACATAAAATTGGTGGTACCCATAATATGTTGGGAGTGTGAAGCAATTCTTCACAAAGTAATAGCTTTTAGAGAACAAGTAAAAGATTCATATAGGATATTACAAACATATACTGAGGTAAGTTATAAAAATTGGACACAATCATTGTAGCCAGCATGGTTGGCCCTCCATGAGGGGGGTCCACATTCTGCAGTGCGCGGTGATAGGCTGAGAGAAAGATTGTAGTAGAGTGCATAGACAGGCAATGTAATATATTGTGATTAGCATAAATTTGATGTTTGTATTGCAATGTTAGCTAGCTAGATACCAGGACAATAGATGGACACTGCAAACAAAGTGGCTTGGCCCCTCTGGGAAAAGACAAAGGGGACGTCAAAGATAAGATGTGTTGACAAAATCATTAAAATAGCTGGTACCAATTGGATTACCAAAGCTCTGTACAAACCAACATGGAGAAAAATGGAGGATGCTTTTTACCCTAGAGGGGCTCTACAGTAAACAACAAATAACCAACAACATCATAATATAAATACCTACTTACTGTAGAGATCTTAATAATAATAAAAAAAAATTGCAATGTTGGCCAGAAGACAAAACAAACATTTTCTTGTGGTTTATAAAAAGGATGTAAAACACAACCAATTGTATTTACTTATTTACTTTTTATAACTTTAACCCTGTATCCTGTATCGCAGGGTAAGTGGAGGGAACTTTGTGTTAAAACACTATTTCCCATTTTCCGGTCTGATTTTTGATATGTTGCATGTTGAGTGGTGGGACTCAATCTTGCACTTTGTCTTGTTGCCAGAGTGGGGAAATGGAAACAAATAATTCACTCCTCTGTGTGAATCATTTTTCTGAGTGAGAATCGAACTCACAACCATCACATTCACAGTAAGATGCTTGTGCCACTGGATCACAACAGCAGCAATTAAAATTTTATCTATGCTGATGTTTCTATTACAAATATAAGTGAGTGGTGTAACTCTAGGTTCTTCCTACTATGATTTTTTTAATGTAAACGATTACTTTTACAGAATTTGAATGAGTGCCTGTTAAGTGATGTATCAAGAAGTCCCAGATTAAAAGTGCATGCTAATACACCTATATCGATATTACCTAATCATTTAAATGAAATAAAACTTGAAAATAATGGTAAGTATTTTAGTATTTTTTGTTTTGACAGTACACTTTATATTGTTTTAGTATGTGTTGTCTTAGTATACATTATTGTTTGTTTTATTATATTTTTAGTTCATCTGGACTCAGCTTTACGCTTCATCTTGCATACAGCAGGGTGATAGAGGGAACCTAGTATTAAGTCACTCTGTTTCAGACTTTCTGTCGAATTTTTCGAGGCATTGTGTGTTGAGTGGCCAAAGTCAATGCTGGTCAAGACTTTAAGGACAAGTCCTTATTGTAAGAGTGAAGAAATGTAAATATTAATAAATAATAATTCAGTCCCTCGAGTGGGGATCGAACTCACACCCTTGTGTCCTTGCGCCACGTCGGCCTCAATCTTCATCAGTACACGCGCGCGATTATATTCATTCGTGTTGAATGGAGTAGTACAGTGAAACAAGTTAACATGACTTTGTATAGTTTCAATTATGGGCTTTTTAACATTAATCATTAGTTTCTGAGATAAGTGTGTTCATTCAAACAGTTTGTTTGAATTATTTTTCTTATTAATAATTCAGATAATAATAAATCAGAAAATGAAAATAATAGTAAAGATGATATATCAGATGGTGAACCAAATGAAGACATACAGACAGTTATATGTGATGTTAAAAGATATAAAAGAAAGAAAAAGGTAAGCATTTATTATTTTTAAAGCAATTGTTGAAAGGTGAACACCAGGCTTTGTATTACCACAGATTTTTAAGTGAACCTCCTTAAGTAAATAATGATATATATTTTAGTGTTAAAACACTATTATTTCTGAAAAAGATATGGTCATGTATGTCAAAATAATAGATATACGTGAACTTATCTTTTTCTGTAATATCTTTTTTATAATGGGAATAAATGAAAATAATTAAGTCAAGAATTCGTTATTTTTGTTTCTCCTGCTCTTGGACAACAAAGCACACTGTTAAGTTCCGCCTTTAAACGTGAAAGGGGAGAATTAATGACCTTGACGCTGTTTCCTTTGGTTATCCTGCTACGCGGGGAAAAGCGTGAAGCTATGAATATTTTTATTATAGAGTATACACAAAATAAGAAAATTTCAAGATGACAAAGATCCAGTTGATATAACAAATGAGAAAGGAAGCTTAGGAGATATTAAATTAGAAGAGAACATTTTAGAAAACACATTGAATCAAATCAATCAAAAAGGTTTAAAAAAGAAAGATGAGGTAGGTTTATATAATAGTATTAAATATTGACATGCTAAGAATTATAAATATATTCAAATGATTTACGATTCTAAGCTATAAGTACATTTTTTAAAATTCACACTGCAATAGTATCGGTCACCAGGGCAGTAGGCAGAGGGACCCTGGTAACATAGTGTTAAAACGCTCCATTCCCCATTTAGACACTACCTTTCACCACTTTCCGCCGAATTCTTGAGGCATTGTGTATTGAGAGATCGAACTGACCGTCTCTCGTCGTCGTCGTCTTTGCTTGGTTACGAGCGAGAAGAAGTGAAAATATTAAATATATAATTCCCCGAGTGGAAACGAACCCAGAACCGTTGCGTTTACTATCACAAGCTTATGCTCCTGCTCCAGGACGGCGACGGACGGAGGAGGACGACGACGAGTACAAACTAAGCCAATGATATACAGATTGTGCATATATCATCACCACCTCTGACTAGTTTTCACCTAGCATTTAAATACGTTTGCGGATTTTAATATTGAGGAAAAAAGAAAAAAACATTTAGGGCTATCATGAAATATTTTTTATATGTATAACATGTTTTTATGGCGATATTATTTCTAGAATATTCCTAATCAAACGAACACGGATATGAAAATTGAATTGAATAATGCAGTTGTAGAAATGGATGACATTAAATCTGAATTTGATGATAAAGGTCAGTATGTGTTCATACTGTGTCCTGCATATAGTATTATAGTCAGAGGGAACCTAATGTTAAAACACTCCATTCTCCATTTTTATATTAAGAAAACAGCCAATTTTATCCCATAAAGACTATTTTTTACAGTGTGTCGACGTTTTATTGTTTTGTTTTTTTTATGTCACCTTCCGAAATATGAAGAAGACGCAATTTAAGTTTAAAAATAGTCTTTCCGCATACATTGACATATTTAAATAGTTTTTTTTTAAATAATTGTTGCACCAAATGACCGATAGCGCATAGCATAGCATAGCGTTAAGTTCCGTTACTTGACATGCAATTCGCAATGGCTTTATAATGGACGCTTGTAATTTTTTTTAGAAGATAATTTAGAAAATTCAGCGTCGGAATCGGATATAAAAGATATAGATACGGAAATACAATCTTTTTTGGATAATGTAAAGAAAAATACAGATAAAAACAGAAGTAAAACTAAGAAGAAATCTCATATGGTAAGTTTTTTAAATATTTATACAATATACATGTGTAGTATAGCTTAGTAGTGTAGAGTGCTTGGACTTTTTCTTTTTTCTAAATTTTAAAATTGATAAGTGACTTTCGATCTTTACATTTTACTCTATAGGTATTCTTGTTCTTTTTTGTTTTGCAAAATTTTAAATAATCTATAAAAGTGAGGCCTGAATATAATGAAAATAATTTATCATCCCGAGTCACGCGATATGCTCAGCTTTTATTTTTTGTCAAAAATAAAAGCTGATTAATTGAACCCACGAACCATTGCTTTAAAAGTCACTAAAAAATTTAACTTTAACTTTTTAAAAAAAATCCCTCTTATTTCAAAAATTACAGGAAACGAAAACAAAAATTATAACAATAGATCTCTCCTACGAGGAAATGCAAGCGGAAAGAACGAAAATGTCGGAAAAAGACAATTTTTTAAATGCCAAATATAAATGTGAAAGTTGTTTAATTGTGTTCAATACTGAAGTGTCTATGAAAACTCATAGAAGCAAGAAACATGAGGTAAGTTCTGACCTAGCAGATAAAAAATAGTTAAAAATGCAATTATTCCCCCCGCGTATAAGGACATACTACCTTCATATACATAGTAAAATGATTAGATGAATCCAATATATTTGATAGATATACCTTTAAGAGGCAAGTCGTGGCGCAGGGGGAACAAGCGGTCGACTATAAACGGGACAGGCTGTGGGTTCGATTCCTTCTCTCTGGCAACGAGGTAAAGTGCGGGATTGAGTTTCGCTACTCAACACGCAATGTCTCTAGAATTCGGTGGAAAGTGTCTTAATGGGAATAGTGTTTTAACAGTAGGTTCTCAGGTTCCCCCTTGCTACCTTGCTATGTTCGAGCTACAGCGTGAAGCTAAAAAAATATGCCATATTTAACATCATTTTTACAAGTGAAAGTGAAATTTTACAGGTGAAAGGTGAATTTATATGTTCAATATGTAAAACAATTATATCATCTGTAGAAGCTTTTACAACGCATTACAAGAGACATATGAGAAGGTAATGTTATATAAATATTTTTTTTTCAGCTTCTCGCTGTATCCCGCACACAGCACGGTAGGCAGAGGGAACCTAGTGCTAAGACACTCCATTCCCCACTTTCTGCTGAATTCTGGAGGCATTGCGTGTTGAGTGGCAGAACTCAACGCCGCGCTTTGCCTCGATACCAGAGCGAAGAAATGGAAATATGAACGTAATTAAATATTTCACTTCCTCGAGTGAGAATCGAACCCACAACCGTCACGTTATAGTCACACCGCTGTGCCTCTGCGCCACGATGGCCTCTATACCTATATATATCTTATATAAATATTTTTTATAATATTTAATACTAGTGGCCTGCTCGCGGCCTCGCCCGCTTTAACTACATAATTATTTATTTTGTCATCAAAATTACTTTAGTGTCCTAATAATATTGTCATCGATCCCTCAATCGAGGAACTGTTTCGATATAACTCTGGACTTATCTCGGATATATGGATAATAATTTGTTATTTTTTATAATAATTTGTTTTCAGATATGAATGTCCCATTTGTGGGAAAAGAACCCCCGACCTAAAGACAATACAGCAACATATATACACGAAACATAATAACGATAAAACATTAAAGAAATATCAGTGTAATGTATGCGGGAAAATATCTAAGTGAGTAATTCATTAGTGACATCAGTCTCTGCTTTTTTTAAAAGTGTTGTGTTTTGTATCATTATATTAGTTATGTTTCTTTTTTTTAAATAAGTGAATCGTAAGTAATATAATTATTAAGTTTGTAGATAAGGCCAGTGGTCGCGCAGAGGCACAAGCATGCCATTCTAAACGCAACAGTTTGTGGGTTCGATTCTCACTCGATGAAATATATTTAATATTTTCATTTTCTCACTTTGCTACCGAGGCACACCGCGGCGTTGAGTTTCACCACTCAACAAACAATTAAATTCGATTTCGGCGGGATAGTGGGGAACGGAAGTATGTTAATGGGAGGAGGTTAGCCCTAGGTACATAGGTTCCCTCTGCCTACTCTGCTATGTGTGGGATACAGAGCAAACTAAAAAAAGAAGTATAACAGATATAACTTAGCTTCACGCTGTATACCTAGCGGGGTAGTCAGAGAGAACGGACCGCTAAATGCAACGGTATCTAAGATATAGTTAGAGAGAGATATAATTTTATAATATATATTTTTTATATATTCATAACTCAAGTGACTTATTTCTCCATTCTCCTCAGTTCGCTGGACACTCACCGCTACCACCGCGACACTCACAGGGCGAGAGTGGAGTGCTCGCAGTGCGACAAGACCTTCAGCCATAGAGCTGGACTCATGAATCATAGATTGTGAGTATTATTTATTTTTTATACTAGTTTCTACCTGCGGCATCGTCGGCTTGCATTAATAATTGTTTTTTTTTGGTTTTATGCTATATCCCGAATATAGCGGGGCAACCAAAGGCAGCCTAGTGTTAAGACACTTCGTTCCCCCACGCACCGCCTTCATTTCGAGACATTACGCATTACGACAAAACGCCGCGCTTTGCCTTACTAGATCGACCAAATGAAAATATTAAATATTTCGTTACACCCAGTGGGAATCCAGCCAATGCGAGAAATGAAATATAATATTTTCATATCCTCGTTCTGGTAACTAGGCAAGCGCGGCGTTGAGTTCCGTCACGCAACACTCAATGCCTCCAGAATAAGGAGGAAAGTAGGGAACGGAAGTGTTAATTTAAAAAAACGGAGTGTTTATTTTTTTTTGGTTTTCCAGAGCAGTACACGAATCTCAAAATGAATTT
Source organism: Heliconius numata (assembly GCA_016802625.1). Taxonomy (NCBI): domain Eukaryota; kingdom Metazoa; phylum Arthropoda; class Insecta; order Lepidoptera; family Nymphalidae; genus Heliconius; species Heliconius numata. The sequence goes on from JAEBDU010000085.1 coordinate 1,849,276, forward strand.
CCTTGTACAGTGTGCAATAAAGTTTTCAGATGGAAGACTAGTTTGAAAAGACATTTAGAAAAACATGATAATGAGGTAATTTTAATACTCTATTACTTATAATATTATTAAGGTACATGCACATATACATTGAGAAAATATTTTTTTAAATTAAAATCCTTAATAATACAGTAAAGTAAAAAGAAAATATGTATATCTGAATAAGGAGATGATCGTGAATTTAAAAATCCACTTACGGAAATATTTAGTTTTAAATGAATTAAAAATTGGGGCTAGTTGTGTAAATTAAATTTTTAATAGTTGCACTTTTTCATTCTAGTTACGAGAATTCAATGGGAACTGGGGAACGGAAGTGTCTTAATGGGGACGGAGTGTTAGACTAAGTTATTTTTATTATTTTCAGGGTAAAGGCACCAATTCAACTAACAGAGCGTTTTGTATATCTTGTGGCATTGGGTTTTCGTCAGTATGTTCGTATCAACGACATCTAAGGAACAGCTTGAAACATGTCACTCACGATCAGTTGAAGTGAGTAGTTTTTTTTGAGATTTTAATTTGGATGTTTTAGATAGATTTTGTTTTTTTTTTAATATTTTATGGGTTTTTCTTCTTTTTTATGTTTTGAAATATTCGTGGGTCTTTTGGATTGTGTCCGCAACTTCGAATAGTCTGGTCTCACGCTATAATACATAATATAATTTTCAGATTCATCTGCGACCACTGCAAGCAACGGTTCGCAGATAAAACAAAGTTACGTGACCATATAGAGGAGAAACATTTACACAGGACTTTTCAATGTCCCATATGTAATAAGGTTAGTTATTATAAACTAGATTAAATCACGTCTTTGTCGCGTTCACGTTGCCTAAGGATGAATTTACAAAAAGCAATGATTACAAGTTTTATTTAGTTTATCATTATTTTTTCTTACTTTTTATCGATTTTCGATAGGCGGAGAAAACACAATGTTTAGACACTCCCTTCCCCAAGCACTGCACAATTTTCGGAAATTTGCTCAAAGCGAGGAAATGGAAGCAATGTCAATTCAAACTCCCAACTGCGACTCAAACCCACAAAGGTGTTGGGAAAACAAACTGTTTCAATTGCACTTTTACGAACATTTACAATTATTTATTTCCATTTATCTATTAATTATTATATATTTCAGCCGTCCAAAAACCGTGTTGGCTTAGAACAGCATATACGAGCAGTGCACAAAGGGAGGCCAAACAATAGAATGTGTCACCACTGCGGGAAAGGATTTCCGGTAAGTAAGAAAAATTTCATATTTATAATACTATACTAGTAATATATATTTTTAGCTTCGGCTGCTGCGTTAGGAGAGAGTAGGAGCAGAGGGATCTTGGGAACATAGTTTCGAGATACTCAGTTCTCATTAAGACACTTCCCGTTCCCTACGTCCGTATTACAGTACAGTCTTAGAGTATGTCCGCTCTCAAGTTAGCTGGAGATGATGATAGCTCCGCAGACTTAAATAATTTAATTTAATTAAATTGTAAATTTTTTCTTACTTTGTTTATTTCCTTATGTTTTTCTTTTCTACGCTCTGGAAACAAGACAAGGTCTCGAAAATTCTGCGTTGCGTGGAGAACAAAGTATCTTAACACTATGTTCCTACACGGCTATATGTGGGATACACTAAAGCTAAACTTAAAAAAAATGCTCCCTAATGAACAATGCGTAAAAGTTCAGGGCGCATGCCTTCATGGCGACCACGACTCGTCATCCGTACTATATATTTAATTATTTATTATTATTTCAGACTAAAGTCCAGCTCGAGTCGCACATACGCACGCACACCGGCGAGCGGCCCTTCATGTGCGAGTTCTGCCCCACTACCTTCTCACAACAGTCCAACCTGTACAAGCATCATAGGCAGGTGAGTGAGTGAGTGGATGAGTGAGTGAACACCTAGATAGGTGGGACAAGGATAGGGACGCTGGGAGTGAGTGAATGAATGACTGTTTACATGAGTGACGTGAAGTGAGTAACTGAGTGTCTAATCGAATAAGTGATATGAGTGAATGGTATTGAATGTTTTCTATGGACATAGCAGCTACCGAAGATAATAGTGAGTTTTGTCGGCTGACCGATTTGAAGGTTGCTTGTCTATAATTTAGTTTATTCTCTGGTCTTGAGAAAACCAGAGAATAAACTAAATTATAGAGTATAGTTGAGTTCCACCAGTTAAGTTGGCGAAGAATGAGGAGTGTCTGAACATTAGGTTCCCTCTGCCCACCTTGCTGTGTGCGGGATACATCGTGACGGTAAAATAAAAAATAATTTTGTTTTTTTAATTTTCAGGTACATTTAAACATAAAATCCAAACGTTATTTATGCAAGAAGAGCAGACACGACGGGAACTCTACTAGCGACCCACCGTTTACGCTGCCAATAATGCAGTATATACCCGAGAACGGATTTAGTTTATGATTTTAGCATAATCTGTGGTGTATTAAATTATTTATTTAGTAACTATGCTCATACATAGGGTAGGTACTAACTTTTGTATTTTTAATTGATAACTAAAAAACCCTTGACTCAAAAAATTTTAAAAAATAAATAAATTTTTTTGACGGATTTTTTTTTAAATTACAACAAAAGTGAACGACAACAAACGATAAAAGTATTAGCGCAAAAATATGATCTGTCATTAATGTTTCGCTTCCACTATGTCTCCCATATTTTTTATTATGTAATGATTGCGGGTTCGAATCCAAGTGATATACAATATTGTATAGACATTCTCATCTTTCTTATATTATAAATGTAAATATGTGAAAATTGATGTAACTGTAATGAAACAATAATATGTTAAATTATTAATTTATTATGGAATTGTATAAGATTTAAAAACATATTTTTTCGGTATCTTTTTTACTTGTGTACTTCAGTTTTTATATGTATACAAATTTCTTGTATTGATAATTGTATGTTTATGAATAAAAGTTTAGAATATGGATTTTTTTTATTATAAAATCTCTGAAGAACTTTAGGCATATAAACACTGACATTAAAAAATAATTACTTAATAAATATAATTTTAATAACTGATTACCTATATGGCTCATATCCATGATTCCGTGACAATTTTAATTAATACCTTTATTTTTTTGCGATTACGACTTCAGTTCTGATAATGAAATAACATATACTTAAATAAAAAATAAAGCAATAAATCAGCGTGACGCTGTATCCCGCACACAGTAGGATAGACAGAGGGAACCTAATGTTAATGTTCTATACTCCGTTTCCCACATTCCGCCAAATTTTTCGAAGCATTGCTTGTTGAGTAGCGGAATTAGTGCCAGAACGAAGAGTGATAAGAAATATGTAAAATTTTATATACCCTCAGATAGTGTCAATAACGAAATAATTAGTCTAATTACGAATGTATTAAGTAAATCATATCGATACCGAGAATACATTGAACGACCCCCGTACTTTTTCTTAAGTTCAAGTTATATTTACTAAAGAATATTCATAATGAATATTCATAACAGATGAAAAAGAAACTCCTTATAAAAACAATATATTTTACTTATACTATTTAAATAATACAGAATCAACAACATTACAAAACTAATAATAATTATTTATTCCTCTGCAGAGGTTTCTCTTCTTCACTCGTCCGTGTATCTTTGAAAAATTCTTCTATCTCCAATTGCGTTTTATTCTTAGTTTCAGGCATATATACATACAAGTACACAGTACACAGACCACAAGATATGCCAAAGAAGAGAAGGCTGCCATGTATACCAAAATGTTTAAATAACATCGGCGTCAGTTTTACTATGCAAGAGAAAAAAATTGCAAAGGTAGCCCCCGTTATAGCGTAACAGCTGCCTTGGAATTTTCTTGGAATGATTTCACCATATATAGCCAAAGACAAAATCAATGGTCCACAGCTTATTGACAAAGAATATAATGTTAGTAAAGTTATCGTAGCATAATTATTTTCGTTTATAATTTTTAATTTAGCCAAATATAAATATAACGAGGTCGCAAATAGTATAAGTATGCCTGAAAATGATGAGCTCATATACAATGTTCTTCGTTTCACAAATCTTGACAGGAAAGATCCTAAATACAGTCCAAAAACAGTCATTCCATCCAAAATCAACATCGCTGTGTACGCCGTAGACTTATCCTCAGTTAACTGATTGAATATATCCAAAATATATAAAGTGCAGGCCATTTTGCCAGACAAATGATATTGTATGACCGACAGAACACAAACAGAAAGTGGCTTATAAAATTCCTTGTTTTTCATCATTTCCAGAAAACCTATCCTTCTATTGTTCGATAAATTGACACTAGCTGCAATCAATTCCTGTAATAACTTCTCTGATTTTTCGCTATTTCCATGTATCCATCTGAACGAAGACTTGCATTCCTCAAATCTACCTTTACTGGCTAACCAATAAGGTGATTCTGGCCAGAAGAACACATTGAATGTGTAAATTGAGCAAATTAATCCCAAAACAGCAATGTTCTTCCAAGGAAAGAAAGTTCCGATTGCGTTAGACGCCCACAGGCCCCAGTAGAAACTGGCAGCTTTGATGGCCAGAAATATGCCGCGGCATTTGGGAGAAGTATATTCAACTACCGTCAAAACTCTGACAGTAACGTTACCACCGAACAAGAAACCTTGGATTATTTCCGAAATTATGATGTGGTAGGGATTTCCGCTGAAATATAGAATGAGGAATACAATTAGGGAGCACACTGATGAAATGACTTGCGGAGGTTTTCTTCCCCAATATTGGGTTACTATTGGAATTATTATTATCCATGGATATGTTGCGAAGCCGCTTGTAGAGTCTGAAAATAGAAAAAAAATAAAGCGTCAGGTATAATAATAATCTTGTTTGAAAGCGATATATTGATATTTTATTCATGCACAAGCGTGCGATTGTGGGTTTGATTCCGTCTTCTTGCTGTTTACGTATTTTCCTACATCATTATGGATAGTGTTTTCGAAGGTCAACTGAGGGCACCCTCTGCCTTTCTTACCGATTTATATTTGTATTATTTTAGAGTTAAATTAATGTATTTTAAACCAACTTACATAACCAAGATGCCAATTCATCATCTATAATTTCGGTAGAATTAGCTTCTTTCCGCATCTGTGGTATGAACACCGTGGGCGCTCCGACACATAGACCTGCCGTGAAGTATTGTATCCATACTGAACTGCATATTAATATCTGAAAATTTTTTTAGTCCGCGTATAGTAGAGTGGGCAGAGTGAACTTAGTGTTAAAACACTCCGATCCCCACTTTCCGCTCAGTTTTCGAGACATTGTGTGTTGAGCGGCGGAGCGCCGCGAACGCAAAAGGTGTTGCTTCTTATGTGTGAATGTGAAACCTCTTGCATTACATTTATATAGATAGTGAAATATTTAAAATTCATTTTAATATTATTTATTTATTTTATTATATATTTTATTTAATAATATTTATTTTATTTTAAGATCATTCAAATCTCAGGAACTGTTATTGATCCGAATTGAAAAATTATTTCTTAGCCGACTACGGTTATGAGTTTGACTTTTATATGTGGGTATGGATTTTCATCATTCAAATTTCAGAAATTATTATTTATGTATACATAAATAATAATTACTTAACATGTAATGCCTCCAGAATTCAGCGGACAATGGGGAACGAAGTGTCTTAACAATAGGTTCCTACCCTACTGTATCCGGAATACAGCGTGACGGTTAAATATAATGATACCTATAAGTATTGGATATAGTGTACATGTACCTGTTTCAAAACCGGTTTGACGGATTCCTTCTCGCTCTGGACTTCTTCACAACTACCATCATCATTCATCTTACGTATCTTTATTAAACAAAATATTTAAAAATTCTAAAACAAAATATTTAAAAAATATATACGAGTATAAGTAACCTAGTAAAAAAAAAATACTAATTAAACAATTAATTTAGGTCAATCGTGGCGCAGGGGCACAAGTAATTGTAAACGCGACAAGTTGTGGATTCGATTCCCGTTCGAGGAAAGGATCAAAGGAATTATAATACTATCTTCATTTCCTCACTCTGGTACAGATGCAATGCACGGCGTTGAGTCCCGCTACTCAGCATGGTATGCGTCTAGAATTCCACTGCAAGTAGGGAACAGAGTGTCTTGACACTAAGTTCACTCTGCCCACTCTACTATACGCGGGTCTTTACTATACGTTAACAACAGAAAACAAAAAAATAGAATTAAAATTAAATACTAACAAAACACTTGGTACGCACTTGTGCTCGGAACAGACGCGTATTAACTGATATTGTTTTTAATAATTTTGCAACACATACATTATTTATGAATACAGTATGTAACTTAAAAACAAAAACTCGAACAATGAAAAATATTTTAAAATGAAAGGCAAAACGATTAGTTACAGTTAGCCATTTTAAAGCGGGTTTAGAATCTAACAATAGGAATGTATAGGCATAGGTTATTTCAATCGGTTGAAATATATTATCTGTTATTCTCGTTTTTATATACCTATTATTCTATTCCATTATAACTCTCAATTCATACTTTTAAAATTTAAACGGGCGGTAACAGTTTAAGTCGCGGTTCTAAATACCCACACTCGTTTACTTTTCTCTACATCTAGTAGGTACCTATCCTATGTCAGGTAGTGGACTAGCAGTAGTGTGCATTCGCCGATTAAATAAGAATAATTAAAGAAAATGAAGCTTGAATCTAAAAATAATAATTTGAAACTTTTTACCTATAAAAACCTAATAAATAATTTTGGAATAGCACTTCGGATGTTTTATTTTTATTAAGTACCTCTTTTTATTATATAAATATAATATAATAAACTCAATATAATATAATAAACTCAAATTCAAATTTTTAAATTTTTTATACGTTTACAAAAATAAGTATTTTTCTTTAATAATGAATGATACATGATAATTCTATGTAATTATCTTTATGTATGGAAATTTGTAAGGCTTTATTATATAAGTATAGAACTATAGATTATGATGAGTTCAACACGTATACAAAGGAAACGAGGCGAAGGAAAAAACAACATCGAAACACAAGAAAATAAGGCACGTAACAGTGGAATGACGAATTTTAAGCTAGCAAAATACAAATTTAACTGTATTAGAATGGCGGAGGGTACCCTTTTTACAAATTTAACCCGTCAGTGTAAATATAATATATTTAATAAAATACATAATATAAAAAATTGGGCTTATTTACATTAAAATAAAATTTATAATTTTATATTAATTCACAACACTTCACTGTACATCTTCCAGCTTTGTTGTCTGTCGACCATACAAAACAGAACCGTTCTGAATTCAAATTATAATTTATAATACTAAATAGTCACATAGATGGCTAGTTATTTATACATTAACAGCACCTAGTGTTTCAGTCGGTGCATCAGCAGCAGCCAAATCTGCCATCTATCTTTGTTAGGCGGTACTAAGAAATATTAATTGTCGATATTAACCAAGTACGTAAGTAATATGTAGAAAAAAATGTTATGGAATTGAAAAGTAATATTCATACCTACCCTATTAGGCTTGCAATACTAGAGTTTTGTAAAGGCCGACATGGCGCAGGGGCATAAGCGTGAGGCCATAAGCGCGACGATTGTGAGTACGATTCCCACTCGAGGTAATGCATTCGCCCACAAACTTAGGTTTGTCGTATAAGTTGTACTTCCCATTGACCTACAACCATGACGTTTTTTGACCCCCTATTATTTTACACAGTTCTTTTAGCTTCACTCTGTATCTCGTACATAACAGAGGGAACCTGGGCACCTCGCGTCATATTAGGATTAAAATCATAATATTATGATAGATGTTTATAGTATTTTGTGTATGAAGCAAAATGTTTTGGACTAGTATCTAATAAAGATAATCCATTTATTTACCAAAGTGATTGAGCAACGCTAAATAACACTGAACTCGCAGTTTGTTTGTACACCTGTCCGAGATCTTGGCCCACATTACAGATATGGCTGATGTATGTTTTAAATTATTCAAATAGTTTACAAATGTTATAATATTAATTTTGAATATAATAACATGTTAAAATTAAATTCAATTCAGTACATTGAGCGCAGAGGAACAAGCGTGCGACTGGGACAAGTAACTGTAAACGCGGCAAGATGTGGGTTCGATTCTCACTTGAGGAGATAAATATTTAATATTTTCATTTTGTTGTGTTGAGTTTCGCCACTTAACACGCAATGCCTCCAGGATTCGGCAGAAAGTGCGGAACGGAACCGTCCTTATGGGAATGGACAGTTTTAACACTAGGTTCCCATGTTTCTTCTGTCTGTTGTCCTATGTGCGGGATACAGCGTGAAGCTAAAAAACTGTCCAAGCTCTTCTTTCTACATATAATATTCTCTACAATAGCCATATCTTATTTATTTTTCATGATATTATTATTATCATTAAATTAAATATAAACTATAATAAATAAAAATGTTCTTTATTCATTTCATCTACTTACTTATATAAATAAATAAAAAACAGCCAATAAACAATGTTTTATTTAGAATAATCACTACACATCAACCAAAAGAGTACCTAAACAACATTAGACAACAATTAAATTATTATTTATTCCTCTGTAGAGGCTTTCCTTCTTCACTCGCAAGTTTATCTTTGAAAAATTCTTCTATTTCGAATTGCGTTTTGTCCTTAGTTTCAGGCATGTACACATACAAATATGCAGTACATAGGGCACAAGTTATCCCATAGAAGAGGAGACTGCCGTGTATATCAAAATGCTTAAACATTAGTGGCGTCAGTTTAAGTATCCAAGAATAAAAGCTTACAGCAGTAGCTCCAGTTATTACGTAACAACTACTTTGGAATTTTCTAGGAATGATTTCGCCATATATTGCCAAAGATAAAATTAATGGTCCACAACTTATTGATAAAGAATATAATATTAGTAAAGCAATCGTTATATGATTATTTTCATTTATAATTTGTAATTTACACAAAAATAAGTATAAAGAGGTGACAAACAGTAAAAATATGCCTGAGAAAGATGAGCTCATATACAACGTTCTTCGTTTCACAAATCTTGATAGGAATGATCCTAAATACAGTCCAAAAACAGTGATTCCATCCAAAATCAACATCGCTGTGTACGCTGTAGACTTATCCTCAGTTAACTGTTTGAATATATCCAATATGTATATAGAACATACCATTTTGCCAGACAAATAATTTTGCATGACTGTCACAACACAAATTGAAATTGGCTTATAAAATTCCTTATTTTTGAACATATCAAAAAAACCTATCCTCCTATTATTCGATACATCAACGGTAGCTGCAATTATTTCCTGTAATAACTTCTCTGATTTTTCGCTGCTTCCATGTATCCATCTGAATGAAGACTTGCATTCCTCAAATCTACCTTTACTGGCTAACCAATAAGGTGATTCTGGCCAGAAGAACACATTAAAGGTGTAAATAGTGCAAATAAATCCCAAAACAGCAATATTCTTCCAAGGAAAGAAAGTTCCGATTGCGTTAGACACCCATATCCCCCAGAAGATACTGGCAGCCTTGATGGCCAGAAATATGCCGCGGTATTTGGGCGAAGTATATTCAACTACCGTCAAAACTCTGACAGTAAAGTTACCAGCGAACAAGAAGCCTTGGAAAATTTCCGAAATTATGATGTGGCAGGGATTTTCGCTGAAATATAGAATGAGGAATATAATTAGGGAGCACATTGAGGTAACGACTTGCGGAGGTTTTCTTCCATAATATTGGGTTAATAACGGAAGGATAATTATCCATGGATATGTTGCGAAGCCGCCTGCAGAGTCTGAAATTAAAAATCTTATACTTTTAGATATTTACAATAAGCAGGTAGGTACCTTATACATATATGCCACAGAGTATGAATACGAAACGTAAGGTTGTTTGAATTGAACGGCACGCCATCCTTAAATAGTGGGAACGAGCGATGCAAAATACGTTCGCCTTTCCCCTTCTGGTAACTATAAATACCATTCCAGGTTAACAGCAGTTCATAACAGCATGCATCCTTTCGTTATAATATAAATCTTTAAGCAAATTATAGACTTTATAAAGTGAAAACATAAATAAAAACTGATTAAGTCATTATATTGTAAAAAGTAATCAAATGACTCAGCATTCTGTTCTTTATAAAATCATTAAGACACGATGGGATTTCGTCAGAATGTACGCGCGACGGTTGTTGCTTCATATTAATATGTAATCTTAAGACTACTTCACTTTCCACCCGAATTGGATATTGCTCGTTGAATGAAATCAACGCCTCATCTTGTCCAGGGCAAAGAAATGAAAATAAACCCCCAGTTCATTTTCCTCCAATGCGTTCTACTTAGTCTTAAATTAATATATTTTAAGTCGACTTACACAACCAGGATCCTAATTCATCATCTATGACTTCAGTAGAATTAGCTTCTGACCGTATTTGTGGTATGAACACCGTGGGCGCTCCGAGACAGAGACCCGCCATGAAATATTGTATCCATACTGAACTGCTTATTAATATCTGAAAACATTTTATAAATTTTATTTCTTCGGAAGAAGTGTTGCGTGACAAGGCAAAGCACGGCATTGAGTTCCACCACTCAATACGCAACGCTTCAAGATTTTGATAAGTCGAAAATGGAAGTTTTTTAATAGGCAACAAAGTGTCTTAACATTAGGTACCTCTACCCTGTTGTGCAGGATACAGCGTGAAATTAAAAAAACCCGGACAAGCGCGAGTCGGGCTCGCCCACTGAGGGTCCCGTACATTGTAATTCTGATACTCAAGCTTAGCTTAGCCAGATCCCTTTCATCTGATTCCTCACTTAAACTAACGGCCTTTTGTCGAAATACATGTTTTGTGCGAAATAAACGGCCATATCTTTTTTTAAGAGAATGTAGAAATACGTATAATAAAGTGGGGATCGAATCCAGAACCGTCGCGTTACAGTCACACGCATGTGCCGCTTCGCCACGACGACCCCAAATATAACATTTGTGTTTCATTATCACAATTTATATTGATTATACCTACAGAGTGCTAGCCATATTGATATAAAAGTGGTCCTTGAGCAAGAAAAGGTGGGGAACCCCTGCTCTAGACAGACACAGACAGATGGACGGATGTATTGACAACATAGTGTTCTTATAAAGATTTATTTTTTCCTTAAGAGGTACGGAACCGTAAAAGGGGGAAAAAATCATGTTTGTTGTACGAGAGCCCCCTTATATATCATAAGTTAAAATTTCAACTGTCTAACTATTACGGTTCCTGAGAGAGCATGGTGACTGACGGACAGATATACAAAGCCAAATATTCTATTATTATAATAATTCTGGAATCCGAAGCAAAGTATGGGAAAGTTGTGTGAAGTTTTTACGAGCGTTTTCTGGGTCGTGTGGCAGGCACAGGCTGGAAAAAAAGCTACTGATATTTTTATTATACCTGTCTTAAAATCGATCTGCTGGACTCTCTCTTGCTTTGGACTTCTTCATAACTATCATTCATGTTATGTATTTATTTACAGTTCTTAATTTTTTCCAAAAAAAAGTTCTTAAAATTTATATTAATAATGAAAAATTAGTAAAACACTGCACAGTAACAGACACACGAATAATGAAAATACTTTGAAATGAAGGACGAAACGACCTGTAGATAACACTATTTCATTTGAATTTCATAAAGATAAGAATGAGACACGTACGAAATTTCGTTACAGTTTTGACGGGGGTCTTCAATTGCAGTCCTCTAAGCAAGTTGGCCGTGATATACACAAACATTTGTATTCAAATAGGGATACGTACGAAATGAAATATTTCAATTTTTCTCGCTTTGGTAATGAGGTAGGAGAGGAGCGCGACCTTGAGTTCCGCTAGTCAACACGCATTGCCTCAGAATTTGGCGGAAGTGTCTCAATGAGAACGGAGCGTCGTAAGATCGTAGTGTAACCTACACTGGGTTTTTAAAACCTACAAACCTCGAATCCTTCCTCCTCGAAGTGTTCATTACCCTATTTTACTGTTAGGCCTATAAATAAATATATAGGTGACAGGACCGAAACAATAGTACCTATACATGCTTTCATAGTTTCTCATGTAAGAATATTTTTAACAGACTGAGTGTGAATCCTTCTTAAGGGTTGTTACAAAGATGAGGGGTGTGATTACACATCTAACTTAAGATCTTGTGTATTTTTTATTTATGTAATAAAAAAAACACTAAAAATATTGAAAACACTTTATTCTCCCAACGTCACATTACCAATTACAATTTTGTCAGTCATGTCAGTATCCCCAGTGTGTTGCACGATCCTCACATTGGGCTGTATGTTGTGCACCCGTCGTCTGTGCGTATATAGAGAGGCGCGCTGTCTGAAAGTCCGCCCGCATATAGCACAGGACAGGGGTCTCTCACCGCTGTGTATTAGTTCGTGTTCTAAGAGACATCTTTTGTCCTATAAAAAATAAATTTTAATATGTAAACATATAATAATATTATAGAGGAAGAGTTTGTTTGGTCGAACATGCTCAGGAACTGAACGCCTTGAATTATTTTTTTTCTTTGTGAAACATTTATCGAGAAAGACTATAGATTTTATTATTAATAGTTTAGATGTAGCCCACTGTACCTGCGTCAGAATTCCTTCCGTACTTATAATGTGTGTAGCGATATTTGTAAGTTCGATTCCCATTTGAGAGATGAATTATTTAATATTTTCATTTTCTTCGTGCTAATAATAAGACAAAACGGGGCGTCGAGTTCCGCCACTCAAAACACAATCTCACTGAAATTGTGTGATGCGTTGGAAACAAGCAGGTTCGGATTGCTTACCATGCAGCATACTGCATCCCTCATATAGCAATAGGGATACAGCGTGAAGCTAAAAAAAAACTCACCCGAAACACTTTCCCGCAAGTCTGACATATTTTATCTTTCGCATTTTCTTTAATACCTTGATGCGCTCTTTTTACGTGACGCCCTATGCCACGACGAGTTGCTATTGCCTAAAAAAATGTAACTTCTTTAAGTAGGATTCGAACCTATGACGTATTAAAATTATAAAAATTTGAGTACCACAATGTTTTAAAATTAATTAAAAGTTATATAATCTTTTCTTAGCCTTACGTTGAATCCCGCACATATCATGGTAGGCAGAGGGAACCTGGGAACCGTTCCCCACTTTCCTCCTAATTCTGAAAGGCATTGCGTGCTGAGTGGCGGAATTCAACGCCGCGCGTTTTTTTATATTGTACATCATTAATACACGTATATATGCTTTATAAAAATGATTGTAAGTCAGACTTATGTCTGACGCCTGTGTTATATGTTTTTTCACTATAAATTTTAATAAAAATGATTCATATTAAAAATGTATAAAATAAAAATCATCATTTAATTATAACTATTGTTTTTGATTCTATGAAAATTAATCATTGAATAACATTTTTGTGACAATTTATAAATTTTACCATTCATTGTTCTTGGGTTTAATAAAATGAAGCTCTAAATTGTCAATTATAAAAAAATATTATGATTTTATGTTACAAAATCATAATTTATTTTTGATTTTATATGATTATTTTAATCACTTACTTTATCACAAATAGGACATTTGTGTTGTGTTTTTCCCATATGTTGATAATTCACATGATCTCTTAACTCTCCTTTAGACCGATACGCTTTTTGACACATTGTACATTTAAATCTGAAAAAATATGCATTAAGCTCAGGATAGGTAGAAGGAAATAAATTCACGGTTCCCAACTTCCTGTTTAAATTTAAGACGTTTAGTATTGAGTGTGATTAGAGCAAGGTTCAAAAATAAAAACAATACATTCACGTGAGTCGTAATCGAATTCACAACCAGCGCGTTTACAGTCAGTTACTGTTCAATACCGACTCGATGGCCTCAAACAAAATGTATGATCAATGTTTTTATTTGGTAAAATATATATTTTTTTATATTCTTATGTTGAGTGTACTCATATGTACAATATTAAGTAGAAGAGAAAGAACGTGTTATCTTAATACTTTGTTATTCTCAAAATTTTACTCTGAAAAAATAGTAAGCAAAAAAATTACTCACTTTAAAACATCCACAGTAGTATGATTTGATGTATATTTTAAATGATTTCTATATGACTCTTGCGATACAAAAGTTTTATCACATTTCAGACACTCCACTCTCTGTCTCTCTGTGTGTACTCGAGCGTGGGCTTTGGTTAGATCACAACGGACCATTTTCCCACAAGAGGGACACTGCTCACGGTTTAGTGGGATTGAGTGGATTCTAGAACAGAGGTTTTTTGTATGGATAAATCATTTCTTTATTGGTTTTGTAATAGGTTTTATATCCTATTATGTAGAAATGGCACAAGCGAGCGACTGAGAACGCGACAGGTTGTGGGTTTGACTCTAACTTGAAATATTTAATATTTTCATTTTTATGTCGTCGAAAGTCGAAGTCGTGGCGCAGGGGCACAAAATGTAACTGTAAAATCGATTGATTGTGGGTTCGATTTTCACAACCAATCGAGGAAGTGATGAATATTTATTTACATTTATGTTTTCATTTCTTCGCTCTGGTGTCAAAGCAAAGGGCGGCGTAGAGTTCCTCCACTCATCACGCCTCCAGAATTCGGCGGAAAGTGGAGAATGGTGTGTGTCAATACTAGGTTCCATCTGCCCACCCTGCTGTATGCGGGATAAAGCGTGCAGCTGATTTATTTCAATTTTATTGCTCTAGTAACAAGGCAAAGTGCTGAGTTGATACTCAACATACAATGTCCCCAGAATTCGGCGGCAAGTGATGAAGGAAAGTGTGTTAATGGAAACAGAGTGTCTTAACACAAGGTTTCCTCTGCCTACTGCTATGTGCGGGATACAAAATGAAGTAAAAAAGAAACTAATAGTATAGAGCAAATATCAAGAAACTAACCTCTCATGATTTTTCAAATGATGTTTAAACGCAAAAGTTTTACCACAGATGGAACATGGTATGCCCGAGCTGTGATTTATTTTCATGTGCTTGTATTTTTGACTTTTATTTCTATAAAAAAATAGAAAAACTATTTTTACTATTTTTGATCGTAGCATTTGGCGCTCTGTTCTCCCTGACTACCCCGCTAGGGATAAAGTGTAAAGTTAAGTTAAATTAATTATTTTTACGCTGTATTTCTGCATATAGCGGGGTAGGCAGCGAGGAATTAGTGATAAGACTGTCTATTCCCCATGTACCGCTCAATTTTCGAGACATCGCATGCTGAGTGGCGGGATTAAACGCCGCGCTTTGTTTTGTTACCAGAACGAGGAACTGAAAATTAGTTTATTAATTATTGCCCCGAGTGGGAATCGAACCTACAACTGAAGTGTCAGCCTTCTTTTAAAGGATTCCTAAATTTTGTTAAAGATATTATCCAACTACAACTAGAAAGTAATGGCAGGGCGGAAAAAAATGATTTATCTATGGGGTATGATAAGAAAAGTTTGAGTTTTTTTACCTTCACACTGAGTCCCGCATATATCAGGATAAGTAGAGGGAACCTGGGAACCCAGTGTTAAGACACTCTGCTCCCATTAGGCACTTCCATTCCCTACCTTAGGCGAAATTCTGGAGGCATGGTGTGTTGAGTGGCGGAACTAAAGGTCACACTCTGAGATGAGGACCTCTTTTATCTTTGTTTCTTTAAAGAAAAAGTAATATTATACAGAACTCACGTAAAACATTTATCACATTCAGTACACACAAAACTCAATTGTTTTTTCTTTTTGTTTATTGGTATTTTTTTATTGCCTTCAATTATTTCAGAAGTTACCTGGAATTATAAAAATATTTCAACATATAAAGGATATAATTTTAGACTTTAAATATTTCATGATAAGAAATGCAAGGGCACAAGCGTGTACTGTAAATGCGACGATTGTGGGTTCGATTACCACTCAATGCTAAGTTTTATCTTATCAGATCAAGGAAATGGAAATAACTCAATCTCTTGAATTGGGATCAAACCTACAACCACCACTTCAACATTTCTTCAACACTTCTTTCAAGTTTGTTTGTTAATCTAGCTTATAAATTACTTCATAGAAAAAAAACTATACTTTATTTTCTTTTATCTGTTCCATATTTTCATTAAATTTATTTGACAATTCATTTTTACAACTAAATTTATAATCTGTGCTGTTTATTTTTGATCTGCTTGCTTTACTTCTTATTTTATTTACTTCTAATTCCTTTTTATTATATACTATTTTATTATTAGTTTCTCTATTTATTATTATTTTATCAAAAACATTATTTTGATTAAATTTTGTATGGGTATCCTTTTTCCTTTTCACTTTTATTTTATTTCCAATGAAATTTGTAACATTTTTTTCTTCATTTTCACTTGTTAATTCACATAATGGAATATCTGAATCAATCTCTGACTTTATATCTTCAATGACTAAATCTTGACCGCAATCTATAAAATATGTTAAAGTTTCATCATTTTCTGTGTATTGTTTATTATAGTCTATTTGGTGGTAATAATTTAATTGTGACATGGATTTTACTTCACATACATCCTGTAAGAGACCATATGATATTTCTTATTAGAAATATTTTAAGAAATAAGAATATTGTTTAATTACATGATTTTGTTTCTAATTTTTACACTATATGGCGCACATAGCGGGAACCTGGGAACCTTGTATTAAGACACTCCATTCCTATTAAGACACTTCTGTTTCCCATCTTCGGCCAAATTCTGGAGCCATTGCATTTTGAGTGGCAGAACTTAATACCGCGCTGTCTCCTTACCAGAGTTAAAAAAATAAAATACTTCATTTCTTTGAGTGTGCATGCTCCTGCGCCATGACTGAAATAATATAAAAACAAAAAAAATTACTTACATCAATTTTTCCATCTATTATATCAGTCAGTAGTTTATGAGCTTTGGCAGCTTGATTTCTAAATTTATGTAATTTCTGCATTATCATTTCACATTCCCAACATATGAGAAGATGAGTGGCACTTCTGTAGAAAATAACCTGAAATATAATATATAGAAATTAAATAAAAACAAAAAAAAAAATAACTTGACACCTTGAAAATTTTAAACTAGAAAACTTATGGCAAAAGTCAACATTGCACTTGTCTTACTACAGCGAGGAAATGATAATAGAAGTAGACCTTCTATTTTTTTACCAAAAACCTGTAACTGATTAGTTATTCCATAGGTAAAATTATTTTTCTCTATAGATAAAGCCAAGGACACAGTTACATATTACAAAGTAACAATAATAAACTTATTTTTTAAGCTTTATACAGTGGTTAGTTAGGGATCAAACCCACCTATAACTGTTGCATGTACAGATAGGTAATATATTACTACATTTTGCTAAGTAAAAATACATTTTAAACTTTCCAATACTATTGTAATACTTTTAAAAAACAATTGAAGTTGATTTTTAAATTGAATTTATAGATCTATAGATTTAATACAGAACAAAATGTTAAAAATATATATACTTACATCATAAGCATCAGATTCATAAGAAAGAAGGAAATACAAATTACGTACACCATTATTTATTTTAGATAATTGTGATAACTTTCTGTCAACACTTAGACATGTACAACATATTGTTTTTAATATTTTTCTTGCATTTTCATCCATTTTATTGTTATTCAATTAATTCAATTAACGGTTTCATTGTAATAAATATATAAAGTTATGTATTTGTTCATTTTATTTAGATAAGCACTAATTACTTTCCTATACGTAAAATATAAGTAATTTAAGCAATAATAATTAAAATAACATGAGGTTTTGAATAACATCAATTATCATTAAAGAGAGACATAATTCATTTCGAATTCAATTGTTTTTCTTTTAATTTTCTAACAAAATAACAAATGAAAAAAACATCTAACAGCAAGTGTCAACTGTCAATTCAAATCAAACTTTCCAATTTCAAAGTGACGTATCACTGATACGATATCGATTCTTAAAAGTTATTAAACATAAAATCGATTTTTCATATTATTAGTACGTATTTTAGAATATTTATCTAATAGCTCAAGATCCCAGGGCCCCCAGACCTACATCATTTTAGCAAACCTAAAGTTTTGAGGAGTTTTAGTCTAATATGTACCTAAGACAGTATGCGTAGTATTAATTCAGAGGTAGCGCCAAATAAAGGTACATAGGTAAATTCTAGAGGCATAGCATGTTGAGTGGCAAAACCCAACGCCGTGCTATGTAGTAAGTTTTTTAGATAGTAGGACTTGAAGGTGTGCGTTTATATAGTATATTGATTATGCACACATTTCAAAGTGCAAAGGCCGCAAAGGATGCCATAAAATAGTAATGAACCATCTATACCTAAAGAAGAAAATATTATTTGTATCAGTTTTACTAACAGGTAATACGACACAGGTCCCAGAATCTTACAGAACACAATTCTCCATATATAGATATAGACAGTATCATCGGACCATAACTTATTGCGATAGAATAAACTGAACCGTACTGATTATTTTTTACTTTTTAGTTCGCTGATTGAAGTCGGTTTTTCTTTTTGTTAAAAATAAATTTAGTTTACGATATTAAGTAATGAGTAGTATTAAAAAACAGTCGAATTGATAACCTTCTTTTCTTACAGAAGTCGGTTAAAAATAATTAAGAGTGGCATAATATGACACAGCCTCTGACCGCAAGTAGCCCACTCTGGGTTACATCAAAATGATTCAAGTGATATAATGTAGCCTTGTTTTCCTCGATAAATGGATCGTTAAATACGAAAAGATTTTTTCCTATTTTAAACCAGTAGCTCCTGATATTAGTTGTTAAAAAAATTACCAGTAAGCAAATACTCAGGAGCCATGAAAAACATTTTTAAAACGTTTTGATAAAACTCGTAGGTATATGTGTAATGTGTATGCCTATTATCAGAAGGTTATTAAAATATGAAAATTGATTTGTATATTCTACTCTCAAAGATCCATTTGCATAACCTTAATTATAATATAAAGTAAAATTTGCATCATCAAGACAAATCTAACGACGTATGATTTGTCAAAATCGGTTCACTGGTGTAACAGAAGTTACAAGGGAACATTGGAACGAACATACAAATGCGATAAAAAACATTACCCTCGTTCTGGGTTTCGCCACAGTTGGGTAATAAAGGTTGATTTAGTATTTGTTTTACACTTTTGAATAATATAAAAATGTACACCATGAAAAAAACAAAGAATGGACAGCGGGCTTACACTCTAAGCCGACGTTATTGTTTTATTGCACCTGTGCATATAAAACAATAACGTCGGCTTATGCACATGTGCATATAAAACAGTATCATTGACTATAGCAAGTAATTTTATATATTACCTACATATAAATCGAATCCTTTAGCAGATATAACGAGGGTTCTGTCTCCTCACTGCTAAAAAATAAAAAAAATTGGGGCATAATGATCATTCTAATTCAGAAAGATATCGATTTTTTTTTAATTTACCTATCATTTATATAATGGACGAAATTATAGGGAGGAGAACCGGTGGCTGTTGGGATGGACAAACTCCAAACCGAATCACGCTAAGTAGGCAGGTCTCCTAACCAGTGGATCTATGATCTAGTCAAGGAAGCGCAGGATCTAGCGTCGTGGAAATGCTTATGTCCAGCTGTGGGCGCTATGATAGTGTATTGTGCTTTAGGATAATGAAGTGGTATTACTGAACCTCTTTTGGAAATATCTTTATAATCGATGCAATTGATTGAAACAATCGCTCAAGATACTGAAAACGAATTGATAATAATGAAAAGGTATGTCTTCATTATCAGAGTTGTGCAAAATTTCAATATATTTATGTAAAACATTTATGGTGCATTTTTAGTGTTTCGTATTACAAAAGGAAAAAAACAGAATCTCTTCAGAATCACGCTGAATACTGAATGAAGCTGCGCCATAAATAATGATAAAAATGTTATATACGAGGTGTGTTCAAAAAGTAAGGTGACTTTGTATTTTTAAGAAAAAATATTTATTTATTTATCAATATTTATTTTGTCCCCTTCAAAGTAATCCCCCTCAGATACAATACACTTATGCCAACGGTTTTTCCAATCGTCAAAGCACTTCTCATAAGCACTTTTCGGTATAGCCTTGAGCTCTTCCAGCGATGCAGTCTTTATCTCTTCAATCGTTGCAAATCTCCGTCCTTTCATAGGTCTCTTTAGTTTTGGGAACAAGAAAAAGTCACATGGGGCCAAATCAATCATTTGAGTAAATCTGGGTCGTCGTTGACGTCATTCAACAGTTCTTGAGCGATGCTCATGCGACGGTTCTTTTGGTCAAAATTTAGCAATTTCGGAACAAACTTCGCTGACACACGTCTCATGCCCAAAACGTTAGAAAAAATTTCATGGCACGAGCCAAGCGATATACCAACATCCTCAGCAACTTCTCTGATAGTGATTCGACGATTTTCCAGAACAATTTTCTTCACTGCTTGAACGTTTTCATCAGTTGTTGACGTGCTTGGGCGTCCAGAGCGAGGCTCGTCATTGGCATCTTCCCGGCCATCTTGGAAGAGTTTGTACCACTTGTAAACATTTTTTTTACTCAGAACAGTTTCACCGTATGCCACTGTCAACATTTTAAGTGTTTCGGAGCACTTTATTTTATTTTTTACACAAAATTTGATGCAAATCCTTTGATCCATATTTTTCGATAGCAAGAAATCGCCGAGCACGCAAAACACTTATAACCTTTACGCCTCTCTCAACCAAACAAAAAATGCTATACACTTGAAACTTGGTACAGATGTTCGGGAAGAGTGTACCAACATAACAAAATAAAAAAATCGATAATCGAAAGTACGTTGCCAGCCAAATTTGAAAAGTCACCTTACTTTTTGAACACACCTCGTACATAATATCATTATATTTAAATTATATAGGAAAAATACCTTAATTAAATTAGTTATTGATTGACTAATTATAGCAACCTTCTCTCACAATTGATTCGAATTTAAATTCTAGTTCAAGTTCGTTCGTGCGAACAATTCCCTATTACAACGAGATATCAGCATAACTAGCTTTGTGCACGTCAAGGCACTGTAGGACTTGTCCGTTAGGCAAGGTGCCTTCTTTTGATGATTTTCTGGTGTATATCATACATTTTTTTATGCCCTTTTTCCCTTTTTCTACGTTATGATAATGTAAATCATTAATTTCAGTTTTCAGCATTAAAAAATCATCCATATTCTAGGGATAATTTTATTAGGAAATTTATAAACAAAATCCTTAGGTAGGTAAGAACATGCAAAATTTACAACATTGTATAAAATTTCAGAGAGAAAAACTATATGAGTAATGCTAGAAAAAACGACAAACAAAGTTATTATCTTGAAATTATAAAATATTTAAAACAAGTACATTTACTCAAGTTATCGCTCGTCTTCGTTATTGCTAGTAAGCAATTTTATACAGACTGAACAAAAACATACTTATCATAGTCTAGGGTCTTAATGGTAAGGAGTGTCTATTAATACATTACCATTAACTAGATTCTTAGGTTCCCTATGCCTACCCTGCCACGTGCGGGAAAGTAGAATTACGGAACTCGGTATTGCTTCGACACCAAAGTTTTTTTTGATACATAACTGAGCACACGTAAATGATATTTTATGAAGAACCAATAAAAAAACTGTTTTTGACGTAGAAAAAATAATAAAAATAATAACAAAAATTATATATTTTTTTATTTTTAGATTAAAAAATATATAGGTATTTGTATTCAAAGAACTATTCATTACTTCGAGGTAAAATTGGAAATTTAAAAAAATTGAAAATAATGTTAAGACACGGAACCCTAAGACATAATTATGTTGTATTATTTGTTTTTTTCTTTAAATTATTCTTTGTAGAAATAGCAGTTTGGAATGTCGTGTCGAATGGATAGTTTTCAAGGAGTTATTAGAGGACATGATGAAAGAAGAACTGTACAATCAATCTATAGGCAGGTAAGTGGTACTTATTAACTTATATACTTTCTCAATGTATGAAGAATATAAACGGGAAAGGCAAAGGCTACCTAGTGTTAAGATATTAGAGTACCATCACCAAAACCACCAGCACCAGCCAAAGATATTGTGAGTTGGTCGAAGGAATTCCAAGCGGCGCTTTGTCTTATTACCGGAGCGAGGAAATAAAAATAATTCATTTCCAAAATGTGAATTGTCGCGTTAAATGTTAGTCCTACCAATCAGATTTAAAAAGTGAGCTCGCTGAGTTGCATTTATTTAGTGGCTCAGGATCTCAGCGGCATCCGCTGAATGATATTGTGGGTACATTTGACCGGTGCAGCAGTGAAAAGCGAACCGGATTTCAGAGCGTGAAATTCAGTTGAAAGAGCCTCAATTTTTCGTGATTTTAGTAAAAAGAAAGCAATGAATCGAAGAAAACCTCATGTTTATGTAATGAGCTGGATTGTAATGCACAACAATTCCTCAAATCAATAATAATAGACCTGAGGAAGGATGACTCATGTGTTACCCAAAATATAAAAGTTTATACACATGATAAATTAAACAAATATATTAAATTCAATTAATCTATATATATAAAAGGACTTGTCCTCACTGACTGAGGTAAGACGCACGCACAGCCGTAACCGCTCATGGTAGAAACGTGAAAATTGGACAGATATTTACTTTCATAATCTGGACATTCACTAAGAAGGGATTTTGAAAAATTTTAACCCTAAAGGGGTGAAATAGGGGTTGAAAGTTAGTATGGAAAAAAAATTAAATCGGCATCGATTCTTATAAAATTTGAAATTCAGACTCTTAAAAGTATTTAATTGAACACGTGTTTCATGGTTTTCTAGAATTCTGTCCGTAAGGGTGCAAATAAGGGGTTGAAAGTTTGTATGGAAAAATTCTTAAATCGCCACCGATTTTTATAAAATTTTAAATTTAGACTCTTAAAAATATTTAATTGAACATGTGTTTCATGGTTTTCTAGAATTCACCCCCTAAGGGTGCAAATAAGGGGTTGAAAGTTTTTTTGGAAAAATCTTTAAAACGCCACCGATGTTTATAAAATTTGAAATTTAGACTCTTAAAAATATTTCATTGAACACATGTTTCATGGTTTATTAGAATTCACCCCTAAATACGCAAGAGAAGCTGCGCGCGTCCGCTAGTTTATAATAAAGAGTAATAAAATGCTAAACTAAAGAGTTTCTGCAAAAAAAAAACTTATAACACTAAGAAATTGTAATTAAAAATTAATTAATAAGCTTTAGTGTTATAATAATAAATTAAAACAAAGTAGGTATATATATGA
This sequence comes from Heliconius numata, assembly GCA_016802625.1. Taxonomy (NCBI): domain Eukaryota; kingdom Metazoa; phylum Arthropoda; class Insecta; order Lepidoptera; family Nymphalidae; genus Heliconius; species Heliconius numata. The sequence goes on from JAEBDU010000085.1 coordinate 1,872,684, forward strand.
CCGGGACACACTTCAACTTACATAGCTCCCTCAGAGCATTAAGTGAGAAATATGAATCCTCACAAAATCAAATTAGAGAACATATTCAAGCTGCATGCAGCTGCAATGACTTAGTAGTGGACTTGTGCAATTTTAATGTAGAAATTTTGAATCTTTGACAAATAAACATCGTTCTGGTTGTGCTGTTTCGGAGTCCACTGAGTCCAATGTCACTCAAACGATATGTAATTCTGAGGTTGTGGGTGACTCGGCCATGCACACTATATGGAATAAAAATTTACATCTAGAAAATTCCTCTCGCTCATCTCCAAACAATATTATTGTAATTTCAGGTAAATTAGGTCAAGGCTTTGGGTCCCTACTTAATTACCATTTTTCGAATGTTTTTAATGCATGTTCGCCTGGAGCCAGTTACCAGTTTAATATTAACAAAATAATGTCTATGAATGTAAATGAGCATAGTACTATTGTACTATTACATGGAAATAGTTTGTCAGTGAGGAGACAAGATATGGTAGAGTATAGAAAGCTTGCTTAAATTACATAGTAAAAGTAAATGTAACTTTACTAAATTTATTATATGCTCTTTTCCATATTCTTCTTACCTTACAGATAGACAAAATAGGTATATTTATAATTTAAATATGACCGTATATAAATCGACTCAACGTCATAGTGACGAGTTCTTTTATTTAGATTTAAATAAGTTTATTTATAACAGTTGTAAGTTGACAGAAGATACATTGTACCTGCCATTATATTTTAAAAGACAAATTGCTCCCTTAGTAGCATATAATCTTAAACCTTGTTATACAATGTATAACAAAAGAAATAGTTTGTATAAATAATGTTCCTTTAAAAAATAATAATAACTTAATAAGTTCCAGTTTAAACTAGACAACAAGACAACGTCTGGGCCGTTTAATAGTTACATAACTGCGCCACGACGGTTGTGGGTTCGACCCCCACTCGGGGAAGGGAAATATTTATTTACGTTTATATTTCCATTTCTTCGCTTCGCTTGGTGTCGAAGCAAAGCGCGGCGTTGAGTTCTACCACCTAAGACGCAATGCCTCTAGAATTCGGCAGAAACTGGGGAACATTGTCTTAACACTAAGTTCCCTCTGCCTACCCTGCTGTGTGCGGGATACAGCGTGAAGCTGAATTCAATTTAATTTTTTTAAAGAGTTAAAAAGTCGGTTTATACATATATTGATAATATTCTGTGTAAAGATTTTGTATAATTTAAATATATATTACAATAGTTAAAAAGCGGGCGAAGCCGCGTTTGTATTTTTAGTTTAAATTGACGATAAAAAAATAAGTTGTCGTCACAATGCAAATCACTCTAAGAAAAGACGTAGGCATGTTTAGTTGGGTGACAAAACAGGATATAAAAATATTTAAACCTATATAAAACAAAAACAACTTAATCAGTAATACTTAATGCTGAATATACATTATATATATAAAAAAAGGTAATTTTATTTTATTAAAACAATTGAAATCCATAAGGAAATTCCAATAATGTGTGGCGCTGGGCACAAGTGGGCACTGGGACTGTGAACGTGACAGGTGTGGGTCCGATTTCCACTTGAGGAAATAAGATATTTAGTATTTTCATCTTTTCGCTCTAGTGTCGAGCAAAGCGCGGCGTTGAGTTCCACCACTGGAGCTGAAGAGAAGAACGAATGGATAGTCCATCCGTTCGTCCCATAGTATAGTACAATTCATCCATTCGTTATATCGTTTGTTATAATGGGCGAAAATAATAAGAAATTACTAAAATTCCAGGTCTTTATATGCAGCACAGTATGGATTCAATTTTTCCTAGCAGGGTTATGCTTTGGGCTCCCCACAGTGATGGTCCCACAGTTGAGGAAAGATAAGTCATATTACTTAGACGACGAGTTGAGCTCTTGGATTTGTAAGTGTAATCTTTATAAGCCAACTTTAAATGCGATACAGATGTGGTGCAGTGTGTCGATGGTTTTGTAAATGCAGTGGTTGGTGGTGGTGGTGTGGGATCGATTACCTCACTCGGTGGAATAATAATATTTGAAAGTCGAATAGAAAGTGAAAAAAGAGTGTTTTTATATTGTTTTTATATCTGCATATAGGAAATATATTTGAAAAGAAACATGACCATGTAAAAAACATATGTTAAAGTTCGTTTGCCCATCAATTTGCAAGGATGATAAAGCTACAGATTTGTTATTCCTCTATTTAAGAATATTAAATGTCAGATCATAAGTAAGCAGAAGCAAGGATCGATCGCTGTGGAGATCCTGGGGGAGACTTATGTCCAACAATGGGCGTGGAAAGGCTGATTTGAACACTTTATAACTACCTCACTAGAAACGTAGTGTCTCAAAACTAGGTTTTCGTTTCCTATTATGCGAGAAAGACGTGAAGCTGCTATTTTTATATGTATGTATTTTCAGATGCCGGCCCTTTTTTTTCTGGAATACCATGGGTGGCGGTACCATATTTCTCTGAACGCGTGGGTAGAAAGATTACACAAATAATAGCGTCCATCAATTGTGTTTTAGTTTTTGGCTGCTTGTGTCTTACTTCTTCAACATATGTCATACTCGCAGCAGAATTATTAGAAGGGTAAGCTACTCGTATAATACAACAAATTAGTTATCATTGTTTGCTTGGACTTTAAAATGTAACATGAAAAACCTAGATTTCCAATTGTATGGGAATTTCGAGGGATTTTATCTCTTAGTACTCTCTTGCATTCGCCTAACTACGAAAATGTATATTTTATAGGTTCTTTCACTTTAATTTTATAGGTTCAGTAGAGTGTTTTTACTTGCAATAAAATAAATATACTGGCAAAGATAAAATATACTATAGAATTAAAAAAAAACCTGACAGGCACGAGTTAGGCTCGCCCACCGACGGTTCCGTATAAAAATTGGAGGTCTCGAGCTTTTTCTGAAATTCAGGTTCTTTCAGAGCCCTTTCATCTGATACTTCATTTGAAATCGGGGCTTTAATGTTAAATTTTGCCTCCTTTATAGACTATTATTTTTTAGGATTTAACTACAAATATTTATAGTTGTCAATTTTTTTTCTGAACCAGTACTACCTGTAGGTTTAAGGTTAACTGAAAGTACCCTATTAATTTTGATTACCTGTATAATGTCAAAATACGCGTTTTTGCTATTTCATTTTATTTTTGTCTTCTAATGAAATAATAATATTTCTTTCTGGCCTATGATCTATTTAAAATTGTCTTAAATTAACTTAACAAATGGCATTTTATTTTACAACGATAATTTTATTATTTATTATGTTTGAAAAAAACCTCAATGGAAGGTCTGACAAAAACACTCTATATATTAATATACTGAATGTTGACATACGACTGACAATTTTTTTTATAATTACAGATTTTTTCACAGCTGTAATGTAAGCATCGGGATCTTAATCTTGTCTGAATATTCAAGTCCTAAGTACCGTGGGATGTTCTTAACAATGTCTACAGCTGCTTTTTTTTGGGGTATTTGGACAGCTGATGTTATAGGCACATTTTTCGCCTGGAGGAAAATTGCTATTGTTGGCTTCATCTGTTCACTTTATATGTTGACAGTATTTTTATGGCCAGAGTCGCCGATTTGGTTGGCAAGTAAGAAACGCGTTGAAGACAGTAAAGAAGCCTTCAGGTGGATCCACGGTTATACAGCGGAGGAAGAATTGCAAGCATTATGTAGTGAAAATGCTGCTGAATATTTTACAGCTCAAATGAAATGGTATAAGATTATGCAATGCCCTCAATTTTATAAGCCGATGATATTGTCGATAGTTGCTGTATTACAATATCACTTTTCTGGGAAAATGATGTATAGCTTATATATTCTTGATATATTCAGAAAAACTGCAACCGAAAGAGTAGCGTATACAGCCATGTTGGTTTTGAATGGATTTTCAGTTCTAAGCATGTATTTAGGATGTTATTTAACAAATGTGTTGAAACGACGCACTCTGTATATGACTACATCAGTTGTAGCGATCTTATTTCTGTTTATAATATCGACTTATTTATTTTTGTGTAAGTTAAATGTTTTTAATCATAATAATTATTTAGTTATCTGCTTTCTTTTTGTTTATAATATATCAATTAGCTGCGGACCGATGATTCTATCGGGTACTATATCTGGTGAACTTATTTCAGCAAAATTTCAAACGATAAGCTATATTATATTATTCATAACTGTTACCATAACTCAAGGACTTCTATCCAAGTTAACTCTCAAGATTTTCGATACTTTAGGTATCCATGGATCGTTTTGTATGTATGGTGTCATATGTAGTCTGTGTACATTGTATTTGTATAGATTTTTGCCTGAGACAAAAAATAAGAGTAAATGGGCTATTGAAGAGATGTTTAATGAGAAAAAAGATAATGAAAAATAATAAAAAATATTTATTGAATATATGTATTTTTATCCTCGAGCATCATTGTATAATTATTTATATATATTGTCAAATAAATCATACTTGTTACGACGTGTCCAGACATGTTCTAGATCGATCCTATCGAAATCAAGTTACCGTTTATTTTACAAAATAAAAATTTTAACACGATAATCGACATATTTTATCTATATAATAGCGCAACACAAATATCATATCAATTTTAAAAAAATTCTAGCCTCAGCTTAATTTTTTTTAACCTTATAAGAAAATGCTATTCAGTAAAAAAATCTAAATTTTTTCGACTTTACCTCAACACACATCCTTTTGTGTAAAAGAGTTTTTAATTTTTTAAAACGTCTCTCGTCTCTTTTTAAAAAAGGTCTCTGGCTAAGCTAAGCTTCAATTTCAGAAAAAGCTCAAGCAAGCGATTATTATCACCGTACTAAAACCTGCTTAAAAGACTACATAAAAAGTATGAACACAGGAACATGTGCAGAATGCACGACACCCGAAGATAAAAGAAGCGAACCGAAGGGAAAATTGGCAACAGTTAGTACAATTGGAGAACAAAGAGTTAGAACAGCAGAAAAAAAATTTATTGATCTGGATCCAAACAATACCACAATTGAAAAACTTTTATTTGAACTGAATACAAAAATGGCTGTTGTGTTTGAAATTAAATCCAATACAGAATTTTATGCCGCTAAGTACGATGAATTGTTACAAATGCATCAAGAAATGAATAAAATCATAAGAACTAACGAGAAGAAGATTGAAGACCTAAATAATAAATGTAAACATCTTGAAATTATGAACGCTGCTTTAGATATGAAAATACAAAGATTTGACCAAGAAGATAAGAATCAAAATTTAGAAGTAGTAGGTGTAGAAAGCGAGGAAAATGAAAATACCTTCGCAATAGTGAAAGCTATAGCCGAGAAAATAGAAGCAAATCCTAATGTCGTAGAATTAGCTTGGCGTGTATCTAAAGTAAAAAAGTCAACAAAAGATAGCACAAAGAATCAAAATTTAATAATCAGATTCCGCACACAATCTGCGAAGGAGGAATGGTATACAAAAAGAAGATGTATTAGGAAAAATTCTGATATCCGTAGAAACGGCTCAGATAATCCAATTTATATAAACGAACACTTGACAAACTATAATAAGGAACTAATTTGGTCCGCCAAACAAAAATTAAAACCAAACTTTAAATTTGTCTGGTCGAAACGTGGCCGCATTTTCTGTCGTGAAAATGATAGTAGTAAAATTATACCCCTATATCATATAACAGATGTAGAAAATTTGTTATTGAAGAGAAATACAGCTCCTGATACTTTTACAACGCCTAATCATTCACCTATATAACTGTAAGTATTTAACATAATAATTAATTCCACATTAACAATAAAAATGGCGTCATTTGAAGATATAGTTGAAGACGAAACTAATTGTAGATATAATTCTTTAAAAAGCTGGTTCAGTAATAATAATACTGGCAATAAGTTGTCTGTGGTACATTTAAATATAAGGTCTATCAATAAATATTTTCCAGAATTGTTACTATTGGTGAATGACTGCAAAGTAGAAATTGATATCATAACTTTATCAGAAATTAATGTTCCGAGTGATCAGATGGCTTTATATACAATAGATGGTTACAATTTAATATACAAAACCAGAAAAACTAGAGAAGGTGGAGGTATAGCAATATACTTAAAAAAATATTTAATATTTAAGGAAGAAAATGAACACTTTATGGCTTCTGAATATTTAGTAGGAAATATAAAAATAGCTAAGGAAGAATTAAAAATACTTGTGCTGTACAGACCACCTAATTGTTCAATATCCTTATTTATAACGGAGTTAAAACACTTTTTGCAAAAACTAAAACCAACTGACGAAGCTTTAATAATTGGAGATGTTAACATAAATCTATTACAACAATCAAACAATAATGTAACACTATACGAAAACATTTTAAGTGAATCAGGATTTTCTAAGCAAATACATGGAATTACAAGAGAGAAATTTAGAAATGAATGTCTGACACAATCATGTTTAGATCATATATATATAAAAAGCAAAAAAAATTATAGCTCTGCTATAATAGATCACAAGCTAGCTGATCACTACCTCATTGGTACTTTTATTGAAATGGAATGCACTAAGGAAAGTTCCAAGATAACAAAAAAAATATACCAAAATAATAATATACAAAAACAATTAAAAGAAGAAAATTGGGATGACCTTTTAGAAGAAACATGTCCGCTTAACTTATATTCTAAATTGGTCATAAAATTTAACAAAATATATGAAAATAATACAATCATGATCTCCACTAGTGAACATTCTAAAAGAGAAGCTTGTCCGTGGATAACGCAAAATCTAAGAGACATGATGGAGCACAATGACACATTGTTTAATAAATGGAAAAGTAACCCGAGTAACAATGTGTATCGAAAACAGTATAATAGATGGAGAAATAGTACTAATAAAGCAATACATAAAGCAAAAAACGAATATGAAAAAAATAAATTATTAGATCTACGTCGTAATGCAGCAAAAATGTGGGAACATATGAATAAGTTACTGGGAAGAAACAAGAAATCCATAGATAGCGTCATTTTGAGTAACATGAAAGATATAGATGAGAGGACAATTTGCGAAAAATTTGCTAAAGCTTTTAGTGAAGAAGTAGATAATATAAAGCATTTGTGCAATAATAACTTCTTAGATAGAGATATGTATGTAAATTCACAAAATGTTTCTTTTAGATATAAAAAGGTGACTTCAAGCGATGTTAGTAAAATCATAGGTAGCTTAAAAGTAAAAAAATCTCCTGGAGTAGATAATATAAGGTTAATTGATATCAAGTCCATACAAACTAAAATCAGTCCAATAATAGCTCATTTTATAAATCTCACAATTAAAAATCAAATATATCCCGATTTGTTAAAAACTTCTATTGTCAGACCACTGTTTAAGGGGGGTGAAAAAAAATCATTCAACAACTATAGACCAATTGCAATTTTGCCTTCAATAAATAAAATAGTAGAAAAAACTATAGTTAACCAAATATCTCACTTTTTAAAGACATTTAATGTTATTAATTCAGCACAGTACGGATTTCAAAGAGGGAAAAATACCACACAGTTATTATCAAAATTTGCGAACGATGTAAATAACTATTTGAATAAGAAAATGCTTGTAGCAGTTTTATTTATAGATTTTAAAAAGGCGTTTGACACTTTAGATCACGTTACTCTTCTAAAATCACTTGAAGAAAGTGGGATACGTGGATTTATGTTGGAATGGTTCAGGGATTATTTGACAAATAGAGCTTTTACTGTAAAAGTAAATAGTAATTATAGTATCCAAAAAAATATGAAATATGGAGTTGCTCAGGGATCTGTAACGGGTCCAATGTGCTACATTATTCACGTAAATAGCTTAGTGTCAGTCATAAAAAGATGTCATAAGTATATGTTCGCTGATGATACATGTATTCTATATGCAGCAAAATGATCAACACACAATTCAAACAAATATACAAACAGATTTTGATAACATTACGAAATGGTCACACGATAATGGAATTATACTTAATACCGGCAAAACAAAATTACTATGTATAAGTTCAAATTATAAGCGATATAATCGAAATATAGAAGTAAAAGGACACTCTTATGATTGTCTACATAAAAATCAAGTGTGTAATTGTAATTACGTAGAAA
>JAEBDU010000085.1:1900851-1972530 GCA_016802625.1 Heliconius numata
AAGTGGATCAGCCTGTCTTTTATTACCTCTGAAGTGCTCTTCGATCTCCCATTGTGTTTTATTTTTAGTTTCTGGCAGAAAGACATATAAATAAACAGTGCACAAGCCACAAATTATACCATATAGTAGAAATGAACCGTGTATTCCTAAATCAGCGAAAATAGTTGGTGTCATTTTATATAAAATGGAATACGACGCAGAAATAACTAAAGATATAATTATGTAGCTACCTGATTGGAACCTCGTTGAAAATAATTCACCATATATGGACATGGACAAGATCATTGGCCCACAACTGATTGCTATAGTATAAGCAGTTAACAATAGTATCAAAATATAATTATTATCTTCGATGATATTCACTTTACTTAAATAAATGTATAGAGATATGATAAACAAGAATGCTACACCTATAAACGACGACGACATATATAAGGTTCTTCGCTTCAAGACCTTTGATAGATATGAACCAACGTACATACTGATTACTGTGACACCGTTCAAAATCAACATAGCCATATACGCCATGAATTCAGACTTCGTAATATCTCTAAATATATCCAAAATAAATAAACTACAAATCATTTTTCCAGAGAACTGATACTGCATTACCGCTATCACCGCCAGGATCATAGGCTTATAGAACTCTGGACATTTTATGATATCGAAAAAGCTCTGTTTAACTTTAGATTTTTCTAATTTGATATATTCTTCTTTAGCTGAAATTAGTGCCTGTAATTCTTTCTCAGCTGTGAAACCGTGAAGTCGCCTGAAAGCTGCTTTACATTCTTCAAATCTTCCTTTGCCAGCCAACCAATGCGGAGACTCTGGCCACAAGAAGACTGTCAGCGTGTATAGAGAACAGATGAATCCCAATATTGTTATTATCCTCCAATTAAAGAAAGTACCGATAACATTAGCAATCCATATCCCCCAGAAATATGCTGCCGCAGAAGCTGTTAAGAACATTCCGCGTAACTTTGGAGTTGAATATTCCGTTAGAATCAGGACTGAAATAGTTAAGTTACCGCAATGTAAGTACCTGAAATAATTATAAATATTAACTGTTGTTAATTGTAAACATTGACATTTATTAAATTTTGCATGATATAAAACTTTCTTAGTAAAAATACCTACCCTTGAATCAGTTGTGCTACCAATAGATGGTAGGGGGAGGTGCTCAGGTACATGCCAACGAATATAGCGACGCAAACTATCGACGTTATACTCTGAGGGATCTTTCTGCCCCAGTGCTTCGTGAAGAGAGGTAAAATAAAAATCCACGGTGTGTTACTAATAGTCGGAGCTGCATCTGTAAGATCAAACATTTTTTAGCTTTCACTTGAGAATTGAGTTTCCTCAAATTATAAATCACTATTTATATCAGAATCATTGTGTATAGAGAAAACTATTGTAAGATGAGTAATCGTCCACAACTTTACTTTGAGAGGTAAAATAACGTAAAATTTCGGGAAATTCTATTCAACTTTCTAAGTCCAGTAGTAAACAAACTTACAACTATCGTATAATACTCGTACACTGTACAAAAAAACGTAATTACGCTACTAAACCAATCACCATTTTTTTTTAAATTATTAATTGCAAAACAAAGTTAATTCTAAAGTACTCCATTATAGAAGACTGGGACACTAGTCTTCTAGGCAAGTATCTATTTTTAGTCCTATACTATTTTTATTACACAGCAACGATTTGCATTCTTACGTAAAAGAAATTATGCATTATAAAGTTGATCATAAATATGCATATTATATATAGCCTTTAGTTTGAGGTTAATAATCTAGTAGGTATTACATGTTATTAAACCGGCTGAAGTTCAAGCTAAAGTAGACGGGCGCAGAGGCACCAACGAGCTACTGTAAACGCCTCGATTCCCGCTCGGGAGTTATTTAAATACTCCATATTTAGTATTTTAATTTCTCGCTCTACTAACGAGGCGCAGCGCGGCGTTGAATTTTGCCACTCAACACGCCAATGGGTCAGAATTCGGAGGAAATGTTTACGGAGTTATTTACATTTTACGTGAGATAACAAAAATAATGTAGGTATTTAATTAATGAATCCCTCCCTATTAAAAATTACGAAACAAGAATTAATTATAATTATATTATTAAGTGTAAAATTAATATCTTGGTTGCTGCTAAATAAAGTAAAATCTAAAAAATATAATTGATTGATAATTCAACAATTTACAAAATTATTTATTTAGAAAATGTATAATAATTTGAACGTAGCGAGTAGTTTTAAAACGTTTTCTAAATAAATATTTTTCTTTCCTACTTGTGGTATAACACTTTTAGAAATTGTCAAAAATTTATAGAAATATATAACACTTACATATCCAGGAACTTAAATCGTCATCTATAATAGTCGCATTAGCTTCTTTATTCATCTGGGGTATTATCACTGTGGGGGCACCAGAACAAAGGCCCGCTACAAAGAACTGGATCCAGATTGAACTGCATATTAATACCTGGAGAATAGGAAAAAAGTGAGCGGCGAGACCTTGGATGACTTTCGATAACACAGTATCAAAAATATCTACTGGAGGAAGGTCACGTAAAAAGCATGGTGATCCTCCGGAGGGCATTTATAACGAGGTTGATGTGAGTGGACCAAGTGAAAGAGAAATGCTGAAGACGGTAAGATTTGGCGCATCTCTTTGGATACCCCGCTAGGGATACAGGGTGAAGTTAAGGTAAGTTATTTTTACAAATATTTTTATAGTTTTACATTAGAAAAATAAAACTACTTAACGACCTTTTGTTATGAAGATGTGGCGTTACTACTGTGTTATGGTGTTCAATTCAGTCTTGTTACCAGTGAGGAAATACAAATAATTAATTCCCCCTGAGTGGGAATCGAACCCACAACCGTCACAAGCGCCACGACGGCCGTTTGGCATAAAATAAATAAACATAAATAGAAATATATATTTTAAAATACCAATATTATAATAAAATAGTCTTTTTCGATAAAAATGCAATAAATACATATTTACTGAACAAAATTAAGTTTCTTATAAATGTCTTTTATCTTTTTACCTCTTCTCTAATACAATTTTGGGTCATTTTATAAAAACGCTTAAAACATTGTGTTCACTTTTTATACGTAAATCATATGTAGGTAGGTACTTATATGAAGGTCATCGTAGCGTAGAGGCACAAGTGTGCTGTAAAAGACTACGATTCTATTCGTACAGGGAAGAATCCAAAGAATTAAATATTTAATGTTTTATTTTCTCGCTCTGTTGACAAGGCAAAGCTACGAACTGAATTCCTCGAGAATCGGCGGAAGTGTCCGGTGTGGGCACCGGAAGTGATTTAATAGGAACGGAGTATCTTAATACTACATTCCCAGGTTCCTTCTGCCTACTCTGCTAAGTGCGAGTTACAGTGTGAAGTTAGAGACAACATACATTTTTTTATTTGTGTTTTTAAAATCTTTATTTCAATGCATAGATTATTGTCTTTAAACAGATAATGTTATAAGAACACAAAAGTAACTCAGATTAGTAAAATAAAATTGTGTAATTCAAACGGGCGAAGCCGCGTACATGTCGCTAGTTATACATAAATATTTTTATTATATTTACTATTTAGCTAGGTACTGCTGATAAATTACTGCAAAAGAACACAAAAATTGTAATTTTATAAATGCACATAAATAAATAAATTAACACTCGTAAATAAACGTAAATATTTGTCACCATATAAATATATTCAGAATGGAAATGAACACACGACCTTTGACCTTATCATAGAAAATTTGTAAATAAAATATTATAGAAAAATTGTAATGTAATAAAAAATAATGAATATTCACGTTTCAGGCGCAACTAAGCGTCGCACTTTGTCTTAAAATGGAAAAATGAATTAATTTAATTAAATCGTTAATCCCTTAAGAAAATCGTTCTAGCTAGTAAAAAAAAGTATTAAGAATTAAATACCGCCATAATCTCGGCACAATTCTCGGGAATCGAAGTCACAACCATCGTGTTTACAGTCCCAAGCCACTACACCACGACGCCCTCTACAAAACTAAATTGAGCAAACTATTAAAATTTAACAATTGGACATATTACAATAAGAAATGTAAATTCGGTATTTATCCTCCTTAATTGTAATATCCTACTAATCCTACTAATATTATAAATGTGAAAGTTTATGAGAACGGATGTTTCCAACTCCAACAAATAATTATGGCTGAAAAAGACTTAACACAGTCGCAGGTTCCGTCTGTTAACCGTGCTATATGCGGGTAACATCGTGAACCTATGAAATAGTAAAAAACCACTTACTTGTTTCAATACCGATCGAACTCTAGCCTTCCTGCCAACATCTTCATACGATTCATTTGTATTAACTTCTTGATAATGAGCATCCATTATTTCAAATTTAAAATATTCAAAATATACAGTAAGTTTGCCAAAAAAATAAAATTTTTTTAGAAATAATTTAAAACACACCCAACATATTATCTAAATACAATTAAAAAACCGTTAAAAATCGGTAAAAAGTCACTTTATATAATTATAAATTAAATAATGTTGCCATATTTATTTTACATATAAGTAATATTTTATTTTCTAAGTAACGCGTAAGCTGCTGAAGGTTTGTGAGGCGACTAGGCTGTTAAGACTTTAGTTCTTACTGCGATATCACGATCAGTGATAAACGACGCTTTAAACCGGTATCCTAAGTGATAAACTAAAACTGAAGTGGATCTCTCCGTTCTTTTATTTTTTTAGTTTCACGCTGTACCCCGCATGGCATAATAGAGGGAACCAAGTGTTAGATATTGCATGTTGAATGGTGGTACCCAACGCCGCGCTTTGTCAGAACGAAGAAAATAAAATCCAGATGAGGGCTGTCGTGACGCAGGTGCACACGTATAGGGCTGTAAGCGCAACAGTTTGGATAAGGGCATAGGAATGGAATAATTTAGTGCCCACCTCAGAAAATTTTCTAACCAAAAACTGCCCTGAAAAATTTTAAAATCAGAAAACGTGTTTGTGGATCCCATTCCTATTCAAGAAATTGAAATAAAAATATAAAATTTTATTTCCTTGTTCTGATGAAGAGGCAAAGAGCGGCGTTGAGTTCCGCCACTCAATATGTAGTGCCGCCAGAATGCAGCGGTAAATGAGGAACGGAGTATCTTAACGCTAAATACAGCGTTAAAATACTCCGTTCTCCATTTACCAAAAAATGAAATAATTATTATTATGATAGGCACTTTAAAATATTGACGGTTGTTTAAAATATTTAATAAAATCTTGTATTTTAAAGAAAAACTTGTATTTTAACATTTGTTTTTGTAAACACAATCAATCTTTTATGTTGAGGAAGACACCACTGATATAGGTTTGCTATTTTTAGGGTTTCGTTTTTCGAAATATAAAAATGAAACCCTTATTTTTTCAAGAATATCTGAAGGAACAAAAGTGCAAGCATCGGCAAATTTAAGTTTATCAACTTAGAAAGAGCTTCGTGGCGAAGTGTCACTTTCCAACCTGTAGACAAAAAAGGGCGGCGTTCAGTTCAGCAATGTTTCGATAGAAAACAACGGAAGATACGTTCATTTTAATACAAGGTCCATAATCAATCACGCCACTGAGAATACAAAGTCCGATTCTGTCTAGTAAGATTTTTATGTAGCTTCACGCAGTATCCTGCACAAAGCAGGGTAGGTACAGATGACCTAGGAAACCAGTGTTAAGGCACTGCTGTAACAGAAAGACGGACGGACATCAGTGATTGTATGAGGTTTTGTTAAATTTTTTCGTATGAAGCCCTATGAACAACATTATTAAGTCATTGCACAGTATAAAAAATAATGGTGTGTAAAAGGATACTAAGATATTTCTCGTTGTCAAACCCTTTTGATAAAGACAGATTGAAAATAAAATTACATGGTAGAAAAAAAACTACAAAACCGGCCAAGTGCGAGTCGGACGCTCGCACATTGGGTTTCACACCATAAAAGCTGCAACAACATATCTTAGTATTATTTGTTATAGCGGCAATAGACATACATACATACATCTTCCGCAAATATATCAATAGTTAGTTGATATATTTCAACACGCAATGCCTCTAGAATTCGGCGGTAATTGAGTTACAGAAGTGGCTTAACACTAGGTTTCTAGGTCCCTGAATTATTTATATTTATGATATTATTATAGCATAATAATTTATTCCGATTAATTTTCCTTATTGTATCAAAGAATATTATGATTAATTAATTTATTTAAATTATCATTTTATTATACCTTTTATAAGATTTATTGCGTTTAAAAATGTGAGACCACCATGGCGCAGTGGATTTGTTGGCTTTGTGGCCAAAAAATATAAAAATTTTGCAAACTTCAATTATAAGATGCAGTGGCTCAGTGTTTAACTAGTTGTGGGTTCGATCCCTCGCGAAGGATTGAATTTTTTTTTTTCCGCTCTGATCTGGTCTGCTCTGTTCGATTACAACGGCACGAACGATTAATTGTAGATATTAAAATATATGTCAAACTAACAACCTCTACTTTTTCCTTGTCCAAACAAATGGCGTTTTATTTTACAACGCTAGTTTTATTATTTATTTTGTTTGTTTTTCATTTTTGGTATTTTTTTTTATTGTATTAGGCTTAGTAGTAAAAACTGTGATTTTTATAATCTTGACATATATTTAGATATGTGATGTTGTTCGTATCATAATCTACGACTTAGGCTTACGTATTTAGGCTTCCAAGCACGAGTGCTAGATTTCATAAGTGTGTGTATGTGTGCTTACAAAGTTCTCGGCAATTAAAAGTCTTATCGAGATTATTTCTTTTTTATTGAAATACTTGTTCCAACTTAGAACTGTCTTAGTTTCATGAAAATAGAATCAGCAGTTTTTCTATTATTATACTATTATTATCACCTATCAGTACGAAATTAATGTAACGGTAACAAAGATATGATAAAGAAAGTATCTAAAGGAAACTAATAGTAACATCAAGTTAATTAGACGTTAACTAGAAGATAGTTTTAATTGTAATTAATTATCAATTACGCAATTAAGGTGCCGTTAAAATTTCACTAGGCGCCGTTATATAGTACTAGATGTGTTATACGAGTAGACTCAGATCCCAGATTTTAGCAAAGCTGAAACTTTGAAGATTAATGGACTAATAGTATAACTTGAAAGTGGGGCCCTTTCAGAGGTAGCGCCAACCCAAATCTGGGGGCCCAGGGCTTTAGTCACCTGCAACTTGACTCGCGTTTTAAATTTTTTAAACATAAGGATTATTGTATTATGTTCTCGAAAGCTCTCAAGTTCTTCCGTTTTTACTATATTTTCTATTGTTACTTCACTCCTAATACGTTATGTAACATAGTCTAGGCAATACAACAAAATTTGGAGACATTTGGTGTGGCTGAATCCAACGCCGCAGTTTGCCTCATTATGTCTCTAATGTTATATATGCACTTCGTTCATGCATAGAACTACAAAAACCTGCCATACACTTTCATAATTGAAAAATGATCTCTCTTAGTATTAATATATTATGATATCATTAACACGTACACTTACTTGAGTCCGTCCGTAGAATGAAATACTATATATTTAAATTTTCTTCTGTCAATGAAGCAAAGAGCGGCGTTGAGTTCTACCACTCACCACGCAACGCCTCCAGATTTCGGCAGAAAGTGCAGAGCGGAAGTGTCTTAATAGAAACAGAGTGTCTTAACCCAGTCTCAGATTCCCCCTCTATCTATCTCGCCATGTACAGGATACAGCGTGCAACTAAAAAAAATATACAGGCATTCATATGTGTTTTGTAGAACAGTGAATAATTGGGAACGCCAAATGTAATCCACAGCCAACACGTACTTAAACACATACATAAATTAAAACAATTTCCCATTACAATAAATATTCAAATTTTATCACAAAAAGCAAATTTAAATGGCGTTAAAACAACATTTTAAATTAAATTTTATTAACACGATATATTACAAGTAAAAAAACTATAATGTAATTTATTTTATTATTCAAATGTAAATATTTTAATAAAATTTAAATAAATTTCCAAACAATTTGTCCTTTTTTGTATCAATAAAAACTATAAAAGAGGTAAGATTTATAGGCGATGATGACTTTTATTATTGGTCTGGTGGTTTTTTTCCATATGACGGTTATGGGTTCGATTCTTCATTTGGAGAATATTCTCATTAGATAGATTCTCAAAAAGTGGTAACCGAGGCCCCCGTGGCGCAGTGGCACTGTGACAGCGTGCGACTATTGCCAGCGGTAGGGAGTTCAGTCCTCATTCAGACGAGCAAATTGTTTAATATTTTCATGTTGCTCTGGTAACTAGATAAATCGCAGCGTTTGGTTCCGCCTGTCAACATGCATTATCACGAAAGTTGGGCGGAGTGTCTAAGCACTAGGTTACCTCCATTTACCCTGGTATAAATTCAAATTCAAAATTTTCTTTATTCAAATAAACTATAAAAGCACTTTTGAATCGTCGAATGTATATGTCAACAAAAAGCTACCACCGGTTCGGAAGGCAGTTCTGTTGAGAAGAGCCGGCAAGAAACTCAACAGATGCTCTTTTCAAAGTCAATGGTATATTTTACTATTACATTTGCTGGCAGCTATCCTGCATTACATTCAATAGACATTAATTCCATACATGCTTATCCTCTAAATATTCTTGAACAGTGTAATAAGCTTTACTTGTTAGAATTTTTTTTACAGATATTTTAAATTTTGGTAGTGGCAAACTAAGAATACACTGCGGAATTTTATTATATACACGTATACTCAGCCCCATAAAAGATTTATTAACTTTATATGCGGGATACATACAACAAGACCGATGACGTAGGACGGACGACAAGTTCTATAAGCGTACCGTTTTCTCTTTTGAGATGCAGGACCCTAAAAATGTTGAAATATATAAAGATGTTTTTTAGTTTAAAAATAACTATTACAAGTTCAATATTACTAAAGAATGTTGTTAGGTCAGGTTCTTGTTATCCTTAGGTATAAGTGCGTTTTATTTTTCGTCGTGACGCAGTTGCGCGATGTGTGATTGTTAATTTGACGATTGTGGGTTCATACACAGTCGGGGGAATGATTAAAGTTAAGCTGTGCCCTGTATATAGTATAGTAGGCAGTCAGAATCAAGTTTAAAACACTCCGTTTCTCCGCGCCGCCCAATTTTCCAGATATTGCCTGTCGATTGAGACAATTCATCTAATTTTTCTCGCCTGAGAGTCGGACTAGCACACAAACTGTCCCGAACTATTATATATAAAAACGGCAAAAATGATATAGGAGCGGTTCTTAAATATTACCGAACTAATTTCGAATGTCAACCTTCGTGAACTTTGCCGAGAATCACCAATCCACTAGCAAATCAAACGTCGCAAGTGGAACTGGATTGGGCACACGCTGTGCCGAGGTCCCGGCCATATTCCGAAGCAGGCAATGGATTGGAACCCTCAAGGAAAGCGCAAACGTGGCCGTCCCAAGCAAACCTGGCGACGTTCCGTTTTAGACGAGGCGAAAAAGATTGGCAAGACATGGAACGAAATTAAACGAGAAGCTCAAGATCGTGCAAAATGGCGAAACTCGGTGGATGCCCTCTGCCCGAACTCGGGGACATAGGAATATAAGTCAAGTAAGTCAAGTCTTATATATTTGTTTTATTTTATTTTAATTATCTTTTATTTCAGCTTCACGCAGATAGCAGGGTAATCAAAGGGAGCCTAGTGTTAAAACACTGCGTTCCTTACTTTCCGATAAATTCTGGGGGCACTGCGTGTTGGCGGAACTCAACGCCGCACATTGCCGCGCTAACGGAGCGAGGAAGTGACAATAGTAATTATTCCATTTCCCCAGTGAGAATCGAATCCACAACCTGTCATGTTTACAGTCACACGCTTTTGCTCCTGCGTCACTTGACCTCTATTTTTAAAGTATTCTTTAATTGTTCGTATAGAAAATTAGGTGAATTGTACACAAAATTAAATACTACGAGGTTAATAAGGGACATACGATTCCAGAGAACGGATGTTGTATGAGTGGACAATGTTTTTTCCATACAATGTATGCGTAATAATTTGTTAAATGATTCGATATAATAAATTGCTTGTTTAATTACAGACGGCCTTAATCGTTAATTAATTGATATATTAATATAAATATGTGTGAGGCCGTTGTGGCCCAGCGGTAAAACGTGTGACTGAGAACGCGAGGGCTGTGGGTTCGATTTGCAGTCGTCAAAATTAAGTACTTCCATTTTCCCGTCCTGGTGACAAGACAGACGCGACGTTAAGCTCCGCCACTCCATACGCAATGCCTGGAAAGCTTTATGGTGTGTGGAAAAAATAATGTCTTTACATAAGGTTCCCTCTGCCTACCCTGTTATTAAATACATACGCAAGCAAAAAAAACTACTTAGGTATTATTCCAGTTTAAAATTGATATTTTATTTATTCCATTACAAAATCTATATTAAGGTATAAAATACTTGTTTTTTTTGTTTGTTTATAGAGTTCTGTAGTTCTCAAAGTGTCAAGAATTTATGAATGACGTTAGACGAATGAATATATCCTGGAAATTAAGTCAGCGATCCATGCCTAGTGCCTACGCAAAGCAAGGTAGGCAGAGAAAACCTGGGTAATGAGCGCATTGTGTGTTGAGTGGAAACGAAAAAAATGAAAACATTAAATTTATAATTTTCCCCAGTGAGAATCGAACGAACAACTGTTGCATTTGCAGTCACATGCTTGTGCCAATGCGGCGCGGCGGCCTCAAATTAAATTTATTGCTTTTTTTTAATAAATATACAGCTATCACAACCACTATGTAGACTATTAATTAATAATTTACTTGATTATTACATACAACTTCTCATTAAAAATGTGTTATATAATTAATTAATTGAAATGTCACGAAGCAATAAAATAAATTAATTTCAATAATTAAATATTTATTTTGTACATTGACGTATATATCTTATTGATATTACTTTTTTTATTTATCTCTTCCCACACGCAATGCCTCGCATAAGTGACGAATGTAGAGGAAGTGTCTTAAAGGGGACCGAGTGTCTTAACACCAGGTTCCCATGTTCCCTCTGCCTACTCTACAGCATGAAATTAAAAAGAGCCTACTATAAAATTTGTCAAAATGTGTCAGTACGTACATGACTTACTTTACTCGATAGGCAGAGAAAATTTTGTCTTAAGATACTCTGTCCCCAGCTCGCGCTTTATTTTCAAGATATGACGAGTGGCGGATCTCAATACTGCAACGGAATTGAGAACTTCCTCCTTTTTGAAGACGGTTAAATATAAGAAATAAGGTGACGGTAAAAGTTATTTTGAGTCCGTTGTAGCACGATGGCACAGCTTCATTGTAAAAGCGTTTGATGCGGGTTTGAATCTCACTCGAGGATTGAATTATTTTCATTTCTTTCGCTTTGGAAACAAGACGCGCAACGTCTTGAAAATCTTCAGTCTTGTGGGAATACAGCGAGAAGCTGAAAAAATCTATCATTAAAGCTCTCACGTGAATTTTCCTTACAATTGTAAATACAAGATGTATTTACAATTTTATCAATGATATTACTTTATTAGGTATTTCATATAAATTAATTATATATTTGTGTAAAATATTATAATTTAAACTTGTTCTGTGGATATCAATTATCATTTTGGGTATTTTTCCCGTGTATATAAATTATGTTGACGTTTTTATGTATTTATGTGAATGTAATAAATTTATATAAGTGTTTCTTTACAAATTATAGCAGGCCTCACATCAGGTGAACCGACGATCCGTAGTATAGGCCAGTTGCAAAGAAATTCTACGGGGAGGCCTATGTCTGATAGTTAGCGTCGTTCAGGCAGTGCGTATTGTGGACTTTACCACTGCATTTATATTAAATATATTTTTTACACTGTATCCCGCGCATAGTATGGTAGGCTCAGCTAACCTCGGAACCTAGTGTTATGATACTCCTTTGCCATTAACACTTCATTTGCCTATTTTCCGCCGAATTCTGAGACATTGCACGTTGAGTAGCAGAACACAACACTGCACTTTTCCTTCTTACTAGAGAGAGATCATATATACAAAAAAATGTTAATCTAGACATAACCAGTATTATGCTAATTGTATAACTAATAAATATACACAAGTACCTATTCAATTGTACTATTTAAATTTACAAATTAATAATAAAGCATATACATAAATAAAATGCTCATTATTAATATGTGTAAGAAATCGATGTCGCTAGAGGTCGCCTGTGGTTGATATCTCACTTGAGAAAATAGCAGGGAAAAGAGATAACCTAATGTCGAGACATTCCGGTCTCTGCCCGAGACGTTGAGTGTTGAGTGGCGAAACTCTACGCCACATCGTGTCATACTAGATTGGATAAATGAGAATCATCACACTTATGGTCAGATATTAACTCGCAACCAGATGAAATAAATATTACATTCTTTTTTTTATATTGCATGATGAGCAGCGGAACTAAACTACACTGTATCCCACATATAAAGGAGGAAACCTAGTGTATCCATGCCTCACGCACCGCCATTTTTAGGCGCGTAACTCAACGTCGCAATTTATCTTGTTACCATGGAGTGGAAATAAAAATAAATATTTCTTCAAGTTGTAATTGAACTCACACAAATGGATATATTTATATATTACTTATATAATAAAGGCAAAAGTTTGAGAGCCACTTGTTAAGGGATCTACGCAATGTATGTAGGTACATATGTAAGTAATGACAATAAAAAAAGAACTTGTCCCGTTATAACCTGAACCTGCATTAACCTCAGAACTATTTCGAGATTCATTTTGCATAAAACTACGCTTATCATTTTATTATTGGCGAAGTGTGAGCAGTTTTATTAGGAATAGGTTCTCCATGTAACTAGTTAAAAACATATAGTATTAAATGTAGGGTCAATTTCCTATCGGAAATAGTATCTTGTTCTCACTGGCAGGTATAAGAAGACGAAAAGCGGCGTTGAGTTCCGCCACTCAACAATCAACATCTCGAATTCAGGCGAAAAGTAGATGAAGGAATGTTTTAGCACTATGTGCGTGCAGGATACAGCCGAGAAACCAAAACTATAAAAACGAATGCAGGTTCGGAGTTACTTTCATGTCACCGCTTTAGTAAGGCCAAGGGCGGCGTTAAATATGGACAACAAAATTTCAAATAAACTAACAAATTAGATAACACTTCAACTTAATTAAAATCGAAATATAAAAGATTGTAAACATAATAATAGATAATAAAAAAAATGAGTTTCTTGACATTATTATTATTCTCTCGATCTAGCCGACTGTAGGCTGGACATATAGTGACACTAAAAAATCTTTTGAAGATCTTACCACTATCAACACGTACCTACATGGAATAGAGGATATTATTAATTGCTAGATGCAAACTATGCAGCCAAATGATGAACTAAAGCGAAAAGAAGTAGGATAAAAGTATTTTAAATACAAATGAAATCGAACCCAAAACCGTCATGTACACAATCAACTCTACAGAACTCTAAAGTGGAACCCGATGAAGATCGTGAAGGGTCAAAAACATTAATATTTCACTTATTACGAAGTGGGAACGAGTTTCAATAATCTCATGTAATTATTTACTAGAAACAAGTATTAAGTAGAATTTTATTTTTATTATATTTTACTGTTAGGACGACGACACAAATTCGAATTTTGAGTCAATTAAAGCATACCTAGTAAAATGTTTATCTAAAAACATTTTTTATATAAATAGTTTATCAAAAAAGTTTTAATTCAAAACGTCAACTGTACTAATAATGATTTTTTTTCAGCTTCAAAGAGTATCTCGCTTGTGGGAATCGAACCCACAACCTGTTGCGTTTACAATAGCACGATTGTGTCTGGCTTTGTTTTTTTAACCGTTATAATACTATCAGGAATAAAACCTGCTACTGCAAATGTTTGTAACACATACAAAAAACTGAGAGCAGGAACTAAATAAATTTCTTGCAGGATACAACATTTAGCAATTTTTATTTTCATTTTAGTGTCCAAGGTTGAAAGCGGAAGTTTCTTAATGGGAACGGAGTGTTTTAACACTGGGTTCCCACGTTCCTTCTGGGTAATTACTGCTCCTGCCCCGTTTGGGATACACTATGAAACTAAAAAAATATACCTACAGTCTAAAAACACGCTTTTGCTGTGTGTGTAAAAAGTACTAAATTTATGGAATATGCACAGAGCTATAAACGACACCAGCTTGAACTTGAGTGGTTCTAAGGATTTATCTTCTGTAGAATTCCACTTTTCAGGTCCGGACTTCGTCATCAATCAGCGTGATGAAGCCATTTTATGTGTTGTCAGTTGTCACCTAACCTATATGAACCAAATGCCAAGCTTCATATTCATCTAGTTATACTTACATAGCTACATACTTACAATTCGACCTAATATAATAATTTTAAAAACTTAAACACGCTTTTCCAACAGAACAAATTAATAGCGTGAAAGCAATGAGTACAAACTCTACCTACCTAATATGAGTACCAGTAGGTGCGCAGTCCAAGGTTTCATTAGCCATCTTCCAATTCCATCATCAATCCAATTGATGGTACCATAATATTGTATTGTCATCTAATCTACATATAATTGGCAAGTTTCAAGAGGATAAAACAAATAGAAATTCGTGTATTTCAGATTAATAAATTTTATTACATAGTTAGGTATTTAGATACAGTTCGACCTAATAAAAATATCTTAAAAAGCGTGTCAAAAAGGAGCAAATATCATCACCGACATGATGGCGTCAATTTTTTGGAGAAATAATCAAATGTTCTTTTTCTAATTAACGTCAGACTAAAAAGTTATTTTGACAGATTAAAATGACGGTATATAAGATATTTAGCAAAAATTAATTGCTAAGTAAATTCCGAAGCTGAGCGCAACCTTCTTAATCAGTGAACTAGTTAATGATAGCAATTTTTTACTTGAAATTGAAAAAAAAACTGGACAAGTGCGAGTCGGACTCGCTCCCTGAGTGTTCCGTAGCCGTTCCAATTTCAAGTTTACTTCGTGTTTTATTATATAAGTTCTTGTGTTGAGTATGCAATAATTTTAGTTATGGAACGGAAGGTTACGGAAACCTAAAAATATTGGAAAAAGCCCAAAAATATATTTCACTTATATTTGTGTTTCATTTTGATGAAAATTAGTAAAGGTAGGAAAGGCAAAGCAATGCTAGTTTTATAACACTCCGTTCCCCAGGTTTCGCCGAATTTTCGAGGCACTGCGTGCTGAGTGGCGGAACTCAATGCCACAGAAATATAAATTATAATTCATTTCCCCGAATGGGGTTCGAATCCATGAACGTCGCAATTCAATTACACGCTAGTGCCCCTTCGCCACGAGCACGACGGCCGCGAGCTGATGATAATGTAATCATGTATTGCGTCAAACCTGTCCGACAACTTACGCGTGATGCGACACTAATTATCGTGTCACAATAAATATTGCAATTAGACTTAGAATTAGAGACACTAGTGTACATACAGAGGCACTCGATGTATACACTGATTGTACCGTAGTCGTAGTCTATTCGTACCTTAACATTCATACTTTGAATTATATTATAAACGTTGGGGATAGGATAGATTAAGACATTTCCCTTCCTTAGAATACTTTAAGGAAGGGAAATGTCTTAATGGTAACGGATGGCTAAGTTTCCAAGTTCCCTGTCCCTGCTATGTGGGCGATACGGCGTGAAGCTAAAGAAACCTAGACCTGACCACAAATACAGTGAGCTACATCGAAATGTTGAAATGAAATGATTCTCCTGTCATATAGCCCGTAGCATTCCTTGATAAATGGACTATCCAAAACAACAATTCAAACCAGTACTTCCTGAGATTAGCGCCTTTAACCTAACAATCTCTTTAGAATTCAAATTTTTAAAATATTCGTATAGAAGTACAAGTAAATGAGGCCAGTCGTGGCGCAGAGGCACACACTGTAAAACCGACTGGTTGTGGGTTTGATCCCCACTCGAGGAGATTTATATTTCCATTTCTTCGCTCTGGCGTCGAGGCAAAGCGCGGCATTGAGTTCTGCCACTCAACACGCAATGCCTCCAAAATTCGGCAGAAAGTGGGGAAGGGAGTGTTACACTAGGTTCCCTCTGCCTACTAGGGTAGGAACGGAACTTGGAAGCAGGAAGAAGCTGCTTATTAAGTATTAATATATACCGAGGTATTTTCCCGACTTACAATATTTGAATCCGCAACCTTCGTGAGCAGTCAGTCACGTTTAATGTCAATTAAAAACATATTTACATGAATATTTTCCATCCAATTCATTAAATACTGTGTATATATTTTCCTTATTTATTTGCGACTAGTGGCCGACCGCGACTTTGCGTACTTACGACTTTATAATAAATTACCATACCATTTCCATTTATGCGTAGTAAAATTTTAATATTTTTAAAAATTCATCCACATTTAGAAAAGAAAAAAAATATTTAGAAAACGTATAATTTTTTTAACGAAGCAGGATTCGAACCACCGCTTCTTTGAATGCATGTCTTTGCAGTCAGACCTGCTTGGACGGTTTTCAAGAGGCGCTGGTTCAAATCACGCTAAGTTCGAATTAATATACTTTTTTTTTTAATAAATAAATTAAAAATTAAATTAAATCAGTTTCACGCTTTCCGCACATAGAAGTGTAGGCAGAGGGAAACTAGTGTAAATATTTCACTTCCTCGAGTGGGGATCGAACCCACAACCATCGCGATACAGTCACACCCTTGTACCGCTGCGCCACGTCTCAAATTCACTTCAAAAATACTACAAACTCAAGGAAAATCCAGGTAAAATAACAAACTAGAACGTGTGAACGCGTATATTTCTCTTATGCTTATGTCTAACATGTCGGGAGAGGCAGGAGTGCCATGCGAATCGCGCGCCACATATAGAGCAAGAGTGAGCAGCGCCGCCGTGAACGCCTAGTATGTGACTGCGGAGTTTAGCGTGGTTCTGTGTGGAAAAATAACAAATATGTAATATAAATAAATACATCCTATATGTTACATGTAAGATAGCAGCTTCACGCTGTATCCCACACACATCATGGTAGACAGAGGGAACCTCTTATTAAGACACTCCGTCCCCAACTTTACATGAAATGTAAGATATAAGGAACAAAAACTTTATCATATTAAAACTAAAATAAAATATTTTAGACAACATATAAAAGTTCGCAGGGCACCTCGCAGCAATAAGTCAGCCCGCCTATCAAAGTTTCGACGTAGCTTGATAAGAACGTATGGTTTAGTGGTCAGAGCGAGCCGACGGTTGAAGTTCCATTATGTTCGAATTCTTAAGTTTCTTTGAATATTTTAGTATGCATATATAGAATAGTACTTAAAACCATGTTTAAATCTTTAATGAGAACGGAGAGTCAGTGTAGATAGTGAGACTAAGTTTAAAGGTTTTTATTAAGAGACTTATAAAGATCATACACATTTTTTTCTTAATTATAAGAAATATAACATACTAACCGGAAATGGTTTCCCACAATGGTCGCACAAGTGTTGCACAGTGTCTTTTTTGTGCACCTGCTTGTGCAAATAGACAGAGTTCGACGTTTTGAATACCTTTGAATAGAATAACGTATATACTTTAAGTGTACAATATAAATATTTATTGTGATTTTTTTAAACAAAATCTTTATATATATAATATTTATAATATATATAATATTTTTTTATTCAATTCAATTTTTTTATGTACATTATCAAAAAAAAAAATAAAAAAAAAACAAAAAAGACAAAATCGATTTTGCCAATTTCAAATACAAAATTCATTTAAATCGATTTTATTCTCACAGACAATTAAGATCGATACTTAATAAATAAAAATCGACATCCCCACTCACTTTATGGCACTCATCGCAACTGTACACATAATTCTTCAAATGTTCCCAATTTATATGATCCCGTAACCTGGATTTTGTTGGAAACCGTTTTCCACAGTCACTGCACATGAATCTGTGGACATATTATATTTATTATTTTAGCTTCACGCTGTATCCCGCACATAGCACTTTGTACTTACTTAAAATCATTCTCGGAAACATGCTTTTTACTTATTTTCATATGTTGTTGATACGTTGCTATCGAGGAAAAAGTTTTGTTACAGGGTTTGCACACTAAATCGCCTTTTGCCCTGAAATTCATAATAAAATATATATATAGGGGAATTGTGCTCAAGATGGCATACTATGATAAGATGACACACTACCAATATTGATGAAACTATTAGCGCTAAGTGCGATCTTGTGACGTTTTAGAGAGTGTCTGTAGATGCAGCCAGTGCTTAAATTCAGTATGGCTGAAAGTGAATGCAGGTGGGCAAGTAATTCATGTTTTCGTTATTTTCAATTGCAACAAATTTTTCTTTCGGTTTTGCTTGATGGTGAAAAGACATGTAAGATAAAGATTTTCTATTTGAACTAATTATAAATGTAAAATAGAATTATTATATGACACAACTAACACTAAAAGCGCATCCTAACCTATAACCTTTTGTCACAACGGTTAAAATTAAATTCATATATCTATTGGGTAAGATGACATACAAAACGTGAGTATAAGATGGCATACTATCTTACCCTTATAAATAGAATCTATATTGTAGATCATTGTATTGTATAAATATATATTGGTCACAAGAAGACATGGATAAGGCTGCTAGAGCAAGGGCATTCAATAGCCGCAAGTGACGAAGCTTATTTCCCTTTTGGAAAAGGAAGTGACTGATAACGGAATCCAACCTCATAAAATTTGCAACATGTATGAATCTGGCCTTAATACTGTTTAAAAGCCCCCCAGCAAAGAAGAAACTATTTATTTGTGAACTATGCTCGACAAATAATGATGGCGTTTTTATGCCACATACTAAGTATGTCATTTTACCCTGTAGATATGTCGTCTTACACTGGTCGACCTAAGTGCGATTTTTGTTTGTTTTTATGATATTTGAAAGATGATTTGTCTGAAACTAAAATGATTTCGTTGATTATGAAATATATAATAGTATACACAGTATGCTGATCTCGCATGACTTTATTTATTTGAGATATTTGTCTTGAAACAAAAAGTATGTCATCTTAAGCACAATTCCCCTATTACCAATACATATTATAAACTATAATACATAAATAAAATTTAAATCTTATAAATTGACTCGACTTACACGTAAAGGGTAAAAGATACAAAAAATACTAAGGCCCCATATCAAAAGGGGGCCTTAGAACGCCATTTCACAAATAAGATGAACCTGTTGACTGCCAACGTCGTCAGTGCTGACCGACAGCATACTATCCTTTCAGAAGAAGCAAAAATCACACTTCTACACAAATTCAAAGCAAATGTTTTGACATGAATACAGGGGACATCGATTTTTCTAAGTCATTTTAATTTTTACAAAAACCAACTTAATTTGGAGTTATTAGTGGGCCACGTGGGTCCATGAATATGGCTTTTAGTTTGATAGCAGTGCCTTACGGTCTGTATGAATGAATCGAAAATTCTCGAAAACCGCGGTCAGCATTGACTGACATGGCCTGAACGGGAAAATGCATATTTTTTTCTTGGCGTTGAATGTTAATTGCTACTTGAATAGTATATACTATTTAAAACGGATCAAAAAGATTCACATAAAAAATGGTGTTTTATTAATATTGACTCCAAGAGGACTTAATTAGGATCATCACTGGAAATGGTATAATAGGCATGAATATCAAAATATTAAAACAGCATTAATATCAATAATATATGACAAAAAAAAAACGCGAATAAGCCCCCCTATTAAGAAGGGGCCTCGTATAATATTTTAATTTATTCGCTGTGGTAACAAGATAAAGCGCGGCGTTGAATTCCGCCACTCAACACACAATGCCTCCGGAGTTACCTTAATAAGACTTACACTGGATTTCCATATTCCCTCTGCCTACAATGCTATATGCGGAATGAAGCGTAGACCTAAAAATATAGATATAATACTTACTTAGCGGCATGGCTATGCAAATGCCGTAATAAATTCCCTCGCCAAAGGAATCGTTTATCGCATTGTGTACACGCGAACTGATGGCGAGATTTGTTGACAGTCGATCGTATTTCTAGGTGGGCTTTCTGTTTGTCACTTGTCGTCAGATCTGGTAAGGTTTCTGTCAGTTTTCTGAGGGACGAAATATGTATACTTACTATACTATACATAATATTGTAAAGTTAGGTAAGTTTGGTATAATGCTCTAATTTCCGAAACTACTAATTCGTATTGAAAGTCTTTGTGTGTTGGATATTTTCTTTCAAATGATAATATTATTATTAAATCATGAAAGTAATTCAGATAGCAAAATAAATAATTTTCAAGCCTCAAACGGGCGAAGCCGCAAGCGCGTCGCTTGCGGTCGGTCGCAGAATATACATACAAAAATAAGGAATAAAATAAAAAAATCATATTTATATACAAAGTATTTTTTTTCACTTAAAACCAAATAAAATAGTATAATAAAAAAAACTAACAATCGTTGTGCATAATGACGCCCTAATGGGAACGAAGTGTTTTAACATTAGATTCCCGGGTTCCCGTTTCCAACCCTGCTATCTGTGGAATGTAGAGTAGAATTAAAAAACTAACCTTAATTTGAGTTGTATTTGATGTTTTGAACTGGTCCGGACGTGTTTTTGTAAATTAGAAGTAGTTGTAAATGACAGTCTGTATAGGAAAAATAAAAAAAAAAATATAGTGATACATTGTCTGACGCAACAAATCACGCAATATTTAAACAAACGGAGTGTTTTAACACTACGTTCTCTCTGCGTACCCTACTACCAGAGCTAGGCAAAGTTTAATTGTAATTGACAATTACAGATTTCAAAAACGGAGTGTCTTAATACTAGTGTCTTTCTTCTTGCGCTTCTCACCTGCAAGGCGCACAGTATGGCTTTCTTTTTTCACCAGTTTCAATCCTATGCGTTTCTAAATGTTTCCTGAGTGAGGTCCGCCATTTGAACGTTTTACCGCAAAACTCACACGGAAATATTTGCTCTTGAATACTGTAAATGGAAAGAATAATATAGAAAAATTAGTTAAATCAAAATTTGAAGACATGGAAACAACCATTACACATTGCAGTCACTTGTGCCACTTTGCCACAACGGTCTCTGTATCTCATTACCATTTACATACACCTTTACTTTAAATTCTTACCTATTAGTATCTTCATCATTCTTATCTATATTAATATCACCATTCTCTATTTTCTTATCAAAATCATAATTAACACCTGTCCTGAAACAAAAATAAGTAAAAGTTTAAATTAAAAATTTGAAATATAAATTATTAAATTCATTTAGTTTTATATAAATGTTTGAGGCCCTCGTCGTGCAAGGACACAATCATACAACATTGAAATATTTATTATTTTCCTCTCTCTCTTGCAACAACATAAAGTACGGCGCTGAGTTCCGCCAA
The DNA here is from genome assembly GCA_016802625.1 of Heliconius numata. Lineage (NCBI taxonomy): Eukaryota > Metazoa > Arthropoda > Insecta > Lepidoptera > Nymphalidae > Heliconius > Heliconius numata. Next base: position 1,922,445 of record JAEBDU010000085.1, read on the forward strand.
TCAACACCAAATGCATTCAGAGTTCGGCAGCAGTGCTGAACACTAGGTTCCCAGGTTCCCACTGCCTACCCTGGTATGTGGGGTACAGCGTGAAACTGAAAAAAAATTATACATATTAATAAAAAAAAATATTTAGTACTCACGCAAAACAATGTACAATATTATAATGTTTCATAACAGCCCTCTTGTTGGTGAATTTTTCTGAACACACTGTACATTGATATCTTCTAATATGTTTATTTGTATGATAATTGTATGAAACTTCAGTAGAAAATGAACATTCACATATTAAACATTTATGTTTTGATGAATGCTGGAAACAAAAATTTTATTTTATTTTATTCACAAGCTCAAATTCAAGGAATATAGCTTTAAGAAACTTCATTGCCCAAACATTGAGTTATTTATAAGACATTATTTGGGTGGTCCGTGCCCATCCTCGAATATATGCACACCATCAAAGTTTTTTTAACAAAACATTAGTCCTAAAAAAAACAATATTCTGAATTATGATGTACAGGCATCCCTCGTATAACACGGTTAATTCGTACCGTGCTATATCGAAACCGTGTTATACGAAACCAGGTATACCATACTGTACACCGTGTAGTATCGAGACCTTGTCTTGTGTTATATCGAAACCGAAACTTTGAAATAATACAAATAAAGGCAATGCGTACCTTGTTATATCGAAACCAAATCTTAAGGTGTAAAATTTTATGATAGCTGAAATTTCGTGCCAAATACTACATAAATGAAAAAGGAAGTTACCTTGAAGTTTTTATTAAAAAAAATAAATTGAATTCAATTTTATGATGAAATACAAAAATTAAAAAATACAACAATAAAATATATTCAAAGACTAATAATAATAATTACATAGTATAAAACAAGTATAAACAGCTTATTGAACGAAAAAAATTCAAATTTAAAATGCATATTTTTCAAAATCGTGTTATACTAATATCATTTCTTGTATCGTGTAATATCGAAACCGTGTTATATTAGTCTCAATTCTTAGACCGTGTAATATCGAAACCGTGTTGTACAAGTACCGTGTTATACGAGGGACAGCTGTATAAAATATTTTACTGGTATAAAAAATCAATTAAATATATTGTATTGGGATAAAAGAGCAGCATTGAGTTCCGCCACTTAAGCAGGCCAAACTAGCCAGGTTCAGTTGCCCAAATTTAAGAGAGAATAGAGTCTCTTAACACTGCATAAAGAGATTCCCTACTTGGATACAGAACTGCCTTCCGAACCGGTGGTAGCTAGGTTCATATGTTCATTCGACGATTCAAAAGTGCTTACTATAAGTTTATTTGAATAAAGAATATTTTGAATTTGAATTTGAATTTTGATACAGCATGAAACTAAAAGTACTTACTAATTCATGTTTCATTCTAACATGATCATTCAAATCATCAGCATTAGGAAAAGATATAATACACTTCTCACATCTAAACATTGCATTTATATAATCTTCTTTTGTCAACAAAACTCTTCTTTCTTGTTCAATTTCTTCTTTATTTAACTCAACTTCTATATATTCTGATTCTTTTTGCCCTTGTTTAATGCCATTTTTCCTTTTCTTCTTTTTAATTTTAACTAAAGGTTCATCATCAGAGAGCTCTTTATCATGTAATGGTATATAATCATCTAATTCTGTTTTGATAAAATCTATTTTTATTTCGTAATTATTGGTAAAAGAATCTAATGTGGATAAATTATATAATTGTTTTAAATGCAGTCTTGGTTCTGGTTCAATATATTTAAAATTCTGAAAGAAAAAAATATTGTTTTTATTCTACCTCATGAAATTATATATTGATAAATCACGGTTAGAGAGGCAGGGGAAGACCTCAGTTGACCTCTGAAAACATAGTATTTATGATACTTTTTTATTATGGACAGGGCAACTGTGTACAGGTCACCTGATGGTGATTGTCACTGCCCATGCTCTAGTGTAATAGCCAAGGAGCTACAGGTGTGTTGCCAACCTTTTTGAGGAAGTAGCCACATTGTATCGACCCAGAAATACTGCCGCAAGTAGGCCATTTCATAGTTGTATAGCATGTGGGAGGAAGTACATACAGAATCACACGGTAGAGGAGTGGTTTATATCCAGAATTATGATATTCAAGTTCCTGTGCAGTTAGAAAATTCAGTGGCAGGAATCAAGATAAACAGCACAGTCGCATAGGGGATATCTATAGACAAAGCCAAAGTGACTAGTCTTTCACAGATTATTGGGGAATTATAGAAATGCTTAATAATTAATACATCTTAGCCCATACAAAAACTCACCTCTAGTTCATATTCATGAAAGCTCCTATAAGAGGTAATAATTTGTTGCTTAAACTTAGAAAATTTTTTGAGCAGTGCAGCGCATTCGTAGCATAATAATAAAATAGTGTTTGTATGTGAAACCTGTAATAATAAGAGCCTAATATTTTTATAAATATATGAATTTATTCAGGAAAGGTATTTTCGCGTTTAAAGTCAGACGGCCCTATACTATATTGTCATATTTTTCATAAAAGGAAATCGATTAACAGTGTAAATTAACAAGTTTCATACCGGTATTTCACTTAAAATTAGCGAAAAACACTTTATATCATATTCGTATTCGATATTAATCATTTTACGGCCATAATTAAGGCAGCCACAACATAATTTGTCTGTTAAAGAATCCATTTTATGATATATAAATAATGTAAATACAAATATTATCGATTAGTTTTCATATATTTGAATGTTTTGTTTGGGTCAATGGACGCTACCCATATGTCATAGACAGATTATAAATGTCATTTTGAAACGCTTAGTTTCTGCTGCTTAATTAAATTTTATAATACAAATTACAAATATTAATTACTTATTATTGGAATTGAAATATAACTACGTGTATGATAAATATTTACATTTATTTTATTTTCATTTTTTTATACTTACATTGTGTTATATAAAATAAATATAAATTCAAATGAAACATATTAAAAAGAAAATATTTGATCTATTGATATTAGAAGAAGCATTCATAATTATTAATTATTCGTTAAACGAATCGTACTAATGAACAAATCGTAATAATGGAGTATTTGTACATATATTTTACCTCTAAGGAAGCCATTTTTTTTTATTATTAAAAAAATACAATTCTTACAAACAAAGCTCTCAGATTACAATTCAATTTCAAAAATAAAATGAAACCACCTTGAAAATATCAATAACTTTACAATTTGCTTTTTTTTTAAATATAGTAAATAGAGAAAACCTAATGTTAAGACTCTCCGTTCTCCACGTACCGCCAAAAGTCTAAATAATACGTGTTGAGTGATGCTCTCTGACTTACTAAAGTGAAAGAAGAGCAATATAAAAAAATATATTTTGTTAAGTATTTTAGTGTTAAGATATTCCGTTCCCACCAACGCCACCATTTATCTAATGGAAAGGAGGAATGATAATAATTTTAATATGGCTTAATAAATTTCCTCCGAGTGGGGATTGAACCCACAGTCATCTTGTTTACAGTCAGATATTGTTCCACGCACCACGATGGGCTTAAAAAAGAAAAAAATATACATTTTAATTTAGAAATATAATTAATAGGCACAACATAAAGAATTAAATCGCTTCATCAATATATGTAATTTTAATATGTTAAATTATGAATATAACGGTTACCAAGATTGCCCTATTAAATATTCCTTTATATAAGAACTAGTTTTGCCCAGCAGCTTTGCCTGCGTTGTCAGATGAAAAACTCTCGAGTAATATACCTACCATATATGTATACGAGTCTAGTATCTCGTATAGTCTTGATAAATGGACTATCAAACACAAAAATAAAATTTATAATCGACCCAGTGGTCCCCGAGATTGACGCAATAAAATTCTACAGCTTTATAATATTAATATACCTAGATATAGGTACATTTGTTTCTACGTAGTAGGTATTTAGGTAAAACATAAGTATTTGAAACAAAGATTTAATTGACGAGAGGCCGTTGGGGCTTAGCATCCAGACGATCTGGTATTTTAATACATTTTTTATCTGTGTTGCTGTATCCCATGCATAGCGAGGTTCGCAGAGGGAACTTAGGAATCTAGTGTAGAGCCACTTCCGTTCGCCACTTTTCAACGAATTCCAGAGGCATTACGTGTTGAGTGGTGGAACCCAAGTGGTGCGGTGTGCCTCGTTAAGAGAGCGAGGCAATGAAAATATTTTACTCCACAGAATCAAATCCACAACCGTCGCGTTTACAATCGCACAATTGTGCCATGACGGTATTTTTAATAATAAATTAAAGTCTTCATTACCGCAGAATTTCCTATGGGCTCTTATATTGCGCCTTCAGGCAAAAATATATGTACCTACATGGTGTTTATTAATATAATGCACAATTATTTAAAATAATAATATATTTCTTTTTATTATATTTTAGGAAAAATCAATGCGTAATCAAGTGATAAGTCACTCTGTTCTTTGCGCGATGGTTGTGCCTGCCCTTGTGGGTTGCATTCCCATTAGTAGAGTACAGTTAGAACGGAATTACATACAATAAAAACTTTATAATATATAAATTTCTTAAATTTTGCAACGTAGTTCTGTAATTATTTTAGAAAATGAAGAACAAAATATCTTGATACCAGGGATAGAAATATAACTGTCTTCCTTGTTATAAGCGACATATATGTACCATGAATTTAATATTTTTTTAAATTGAAACTAGACACCGATGAACCGACGAACGATTAAGATTTATATATACCGTAATATTTTAGCGAAAACTATTCCATATTCTAAACATTTCAAAAGTGTTATTACATTACACACTAAGGAAAGAAACTTATTAAGAAAACGTATAAACATTTTAATGTAGTAATTTTTATGTTTTCTTATTATGAACTATTAACCACTTATGGATTTTTTAAAACATGATTACTTAGTTAGCTTACTATTCTGTTGAAGATTACTATAACGATATTAATAATGTGTTGAATTAAATTCTGTTGATACTGATAAATACTAGCACTTGTCAGCAAAACTTCGATGGTAAGGTAGTAGCTTTCTGTACGGCTCACACTACTTGAATTTGACTATTCAGAAGTGCTTGTAATAGTAGATAATTAATAATAATAAATAATTAATAAATATATGTTATATGGATAAAATCTTTCTCTATATACGGATAAAATATTACAACAAAATTGTTGTTAAAATAAAACATCCTATACATACTTTTATTTTAACTATATAAATGTGTCAGTGATATTTTTTTACATTAATAAAATTATTGAACCGATAACAATATGGAAGTATCAAATGAAGGTATAATACTATCTTACTAATATTATAAATGTGAAAGTTTGTGAGGATAGTTAAATGTGTTCCACTTTCACGCAAAAACTACTGAACGGATTTAGATGAAGTTTTACAGTAATATAGCTAAGCATAACAGAGGCTACAATTTATGTAAAGATTATGTAAAAAATACCTATAATATAACAATAAGCTTAAGTGGGCGAAGCCGCCCGAACAATCGCTAGTTATTAATAAAAAATATTTTAAAAAAATGCTAGCTATGGTCCTGACTTTGATTAAAATCTTGAATTTTGCTCGGGGAATTTTACAGAAGGGGCAGTATACACGACATTTGTTGAAACATATAAAATAATATCTTTCACAATGGGCGTCGGTATGATCTATCCAAATCCTAAGACAGAGAAACGAAAAATTGTATGTGTATGTAAGTATAGTGTTTTGTATAAATAACTACTAGCTTTTACCTGTGACTTTGCCCCTATGCTTTTTCTTAAGTTTCTGGCTGCATCCTGCACAAGGCGAGTAACAGAGGGAACCTAGGAACCTAGTGTTAAGACATTCAGTTCCCATTAAGACACTTTCGTGCCTCTTTCCGCCGAATTCTGGAGGCTTTGCATGTTGAGGCGATACATAGCATAATTAGGGTTCCTTACCTTTTAAGGACAAAAGGAACCCTTATTAGATCACTTTGTTGTACGTCCGTCTGTCTGTCAAGTTCTGTGTCTGTCTGTTTATCTCAGGAACACTTAGATATATCGAATTGAAATTCTAACCATATACTCAGATCTTCGGTCCTATGATTGCCAGACAAAATCGTAATTCTACAAATACGTAAAAAAAGATATGGTCGTTTATAAAAACGAGTAGGCAGAGGGAACCTAGTGTTAAGACACTCCGCTCCTCACTTTCTACCAAATTCTGGCGGAACTTATGCGCGGAAGAAATGAAAATATAAATTTAAATAAATATTTAATTTTCTCGAATGGGGATCGATTCCACAACAAGCGTACAGTCACACTTGGTGCGCCACGACTAGCCTCCTTTTTTATGTTTTAGTATTAATGCTAATAAGCATTGGGCCGTTATCCATGATGATCTTAAACGACATGTTCAACTGTTTGGCAATGGGCGACTACGTCAATGTGATCAGACACAGTACAGTGGTCGGACCTTTTCTTGGAGGATTTTTTAAGGTATAAAAATATAGATAATATTATGTCGCGTATATTTAAGATTATAAGTTTTTGGAAACCCGACGTTTCGAACACTTTGCAGTACCTAGTCCGTGGCTCACACGCAGTGGTAGACTGAGGTGGCATTCGTCTGTCAGTTGACGTAATTATTATATCAAAAATTATATGATATAATAATGAATTTCCAATTTTTTAAATTCGGCAACGCTCAACGCAACGTCTTTTTGCAGATACTGATCCAATTTTACAAACGCAAACCAGCCAAAGAGATTGTTGACGAAATCAACCGCAACTACGCGTCATTCAACGATATGACTGTCACATACAAAAAGATGATCAATGCTAGTATAGAAAACAACTTGTTTTACAGCGAGAAGTGTTGGGCAATGACAGTAGTAACGTGTGTGACGGCATTCCCCATAATGGCAGTGCTGTCCAACTTGCACAGCACCTTATTTGCAGCGGAACCGAAAAGATATATGGTCCATGATATAATTCTACCATATGCAGAACCCGAAAAGAGATTTGAATCGCCTATATTCGAGATTATGTTCGCTTACACGCTATACGCCTGTGTCCTATATATAATAAATTTCATAGGCTACGATGGTTTCTTCGGTCTATGCATAAACCATGCGTGTCTCAAAATGGAGATTTATTGTAAGAGTTTCGAAGACGCGTTAAGGGAGGATAACGAGAGCTGTGTGCATTTGAAAATAGTTAATATAATTGTGGAACAAAATAAGTTGAAGCGGTTAGTTTATTTTTTTAGCTTCACGCTGTACCCTATATATAGCAGAGTAGGCAGAGGGAACCAGGGAACCTAGTGCTAAGACTTAACATTAATACTACAATTCCTGTTTTTCGCTGAATTTTTGAGGCATTCTGTGTTGAGTGGCGGAACTCTACGCTGCGCTTTACAACAGTACCACAGACATGGAAAATATTAAATATTTTATACTAGGTATTCTCTGCCTACCCTGCTGTGTGCGTGATACAGCGTGAAGCTGATTTAATTTTTAAATTTTAATTATTATTTCTTTGCAACAGCTTTGTCGATCTCATACAAGACACGTTCAACATCTGGCTCGGTCTGATATTAGTGGCCACTATGATACAGATAGGTACTTGCATGTACCTTATATCTGAGGTAAGGTACATATAAGTTACTTATTGCGGGACGACGCGCGACGGTCTCAACATAATTACTTAACTTTTTTCGTTTCAGGGATACGCTTTAGACTTGAGATATTTAATTTTCATAATAGGCACTGTTGTACATATTTATCTGCCATGTCGATACGCAGCGAAACTAAAGCATATGGTACGTTGTTATACGAATATATCTTTTTAGTATTCCGTACCCCAAAAGGAAAAAAAATGGTATGACCTATCGTATAGCTGCATGTGTGTAGCCTAATGCTGATTTTAACAAAAATACTTTAATATTAACATTTCAGTCAATGGAAACGGCGACACTGATATACAGCGGTGGATGGGAAAGACTATCATCTATTAGAATACGCAAAATGGTTTTATTTATGATTGCTAGAGCACAGGTATTTTACAGTATAACTAGCTTTTTAGGCCGGTATTTCGATTCCCATTAAAGATGATTTTTTTTTTCATTTCCTCGCAAAAAGCAAAAGCAAGGCGTTGAGTTGGCGCCCTCAACACGCAATGACTTCGGAATTAGGCGGAAAAGGCGGAGCAGTGTCTTTACACTAGGTCTCCTTTGCCTACCCTGTGTGCGGCGTACAGCGTGAAGCTGATTTGTACTATATCGTTACTTTTACTCTAGGTTTATCTCAAAATATAAAACGCAAATGTAAACTCGTGTGGAGCCGGGACAGGCTGCTAGTATAGTAATAGCATTCTTAAACACGCTTTTACAGTTAAAAACGCATAAAAATATTTTGTTATATTTGTAGATACCAATTGAAATAACCGCGTTCAATCTGATGATATTTGACATGGACCTGTTTGTTACCGTGAGTTTTATATTTATTAATTCAAAACCACTATTGTAACTGCCATATTAAATGGAATATTGAGGCCTTCGTGGCGTAGGGGCGCAACATTGGACTGTAAAACCGACGGTTGTGGGGTCTATTCCCACTCGGGGTGATGAAATAATTAATATTTTCATTTCTTCGTACCGAGGTAACGAAGTAAAGTGCGGCATTAAGAACCGCCTCTCGTATCAAGAAAGTCGGTGGAAGTAAGTAACGGAAGTGTTTTAATGTGAGTGTGAGGAAATGTCGAGGGAACAGTGGGTAAAGAGGGAAGCTAAAAAAAAGAATATAATAATTTAACACTCTATCAACGGTACCTTTACTTATTCCTTATAGGTATAATATACAGACACAGTGGATAAAAATAATTTTGTTTATTAATATCATATTTTGTATTTCAGATTCTAAATTCTTCATACTCCATGTTCACATTACTACGATCATAGAAAGATAATGATAGCAATAAAAAAAAATACATTTAGAAAATTTCCGCGCAAATAAAGATGAAATATATATTTTTGTGTTTCATTTATATACCTATTTAATTCTTAAAATACTTATAAATATAGCAGGCTACGCTGTACCAAGAATCTTTTATTAAGTTTACGGTGAATTCCGCACATAGTAGGGTAGGCAAAGGGAACCTGGAAATCTATTCACTGTGTTCCCATTAAGATACTTGCCTACTTTGCGCTGAATCTTGTGGCATTGCATTTTGAATGCCATAACTCAACGCCGTTTGCCTCCAGGTTAATAGGTAAGTTTTCTCTGTGTCAAAAAAAAAATACGAAAAGCGAGATTGTGCCTGTCCCGATTCGAACATTTAATTTTGGACTAAACATCGTCACGCCGAAATCGGGAATTTTGGCAACTAAAGAATATATAGATACACTAGTGGGCCCGGACGCGGCTACGTCCGCGAAAATATAAGCCTAAATAATTAAAATAAGTTAAAAAATAATAATAAGTGGAGATTTATTATTAGAAAAAATATCTGAGTAACCGAAATGAACAAACAAAAGAAGTAAAAGTAACTAAAGGAAATTCTTAATATTAGGAAAAGTACCTAAAGTTTGCCGTGCGCGTGTCAGAATTTATTTATTTCTATAATAAAAATATATCAATAATAATATATAATATTTATAAAAATATATAATATTCAAGCATTGTATAAAAATAATCTATTACTGAAAAGTTATTTAAATTCTTATAACTGCTTTATATGGACGGGATAAGAGAAACAAATAATAAATTCAAAACAATATTTATTCAAATAGACTTTTATTATAAGCACTTTGAATTGTCGAATGAACATATGAACAAAAAGCTACTACCGGTTCGGAAAGCAGTTCTGCCGAGAAGAACCGGCAAGAAACTCAACAGTTGCTCTTTTCAAAATCAATGGTACAATTTATTACATTAGCTGACAGCTATTGTCTATTACATTTAATAGACATTAATTCCATACATGTTTGTCCTCTAAATATTCTTGAATATATACCAATTTCATAATTCATAAACTAATTTATTATATTTCCTAATTTATTATATTTCCCTTATTTAATAAATTCAGTAAATACATCATTATATATTTGATAATTAAATAAATAATAGAAATATTAAATAAAAGCACATAATTTATATTCAGTTAAATAATAGAAATAATAAGCAAAAGCACAATAATTTATCTGTAAATAGTCATTTTTTTTAAAAAGAATCAATAGAAAGCAGCACTTACGTCTGTTCAGTCCGGCAGCTCGTCACAGAATGTCCTTACAAAGCACTGCACTTCGATTTATAAACTACCGACTTATGATGGTGGGGAACCACCATCATAAATTTAGTCAAAATACTTCTAATAAATTGTATTATTTTAAGATACTGTCAAATTCATATTTTAGTATTATAATATTCTTAACGATAAAATTTAGAATAATACAATAAATGTATAATTTTAAGATACTATCACGCGCGTACTAAGCATTTTTCTATATTAAATAATTATTAATTTTTGCGAACAATATTAAATAAAATCCCAAATGATTAAAATTACGATATTTTAAGTGTATAACATCGGTATAGATAACCGAACTGAGATAAATTAATTATAAGCAGCAAATAATTACATAAAAAATAATAGTAATTCGAAAATATATAAAAATTTACAAAACCATCAAAGTCATCATCAAGCCCGTTCGCGTCGGTCATACTATACCACTCGTAGGCTAGGTCATTTGGAATCAGTGACATCTTAATTATTTATTAGAATGTTATACAGTAAACTATAATTTCCATCTAGATAAAATTCTAAAAGTGACTATTATATTTATTTTCATAAGGACGAATATCAAATTATAGAAATCATCTAATTTTTGTTAATGTATACAAATCTATATCGGCGCGCACCATGTATGCATTAAACAAACTCATTTTGGGTGACGCTTTCTTAAAATAACAAACTTTGCAAGCCGTTGCTTAGCAACGCGTAGCGACGATTGTTATTAACATGGCGGAATATATTGGTATATATCGAAAATATTACAAATATGAGAAAAAAAAGTATCCTATGTTCATCCCGAGACCCTCAAGTATCTCTATATGAGTATTTTATCATAATTAAATTAGCGGTTTGGCCCTGATTGCGTAAAAGACAGACAGACAGACAGACAGAGTTACTTTCGAATTTATAATATAGGTATGGATGGATATGTTGGCAATGTTGCTTATTTTAGTACGAACAACCACAACCACAATCGCCGCGCTACAGTCCCAGCTCACATCCTTGTGCCCCTGTAAATTTAATGATAATCTATAATCACACAATATTTGTGAGCCAAATTAAAGAAAGAAATTCCGATATTATTTTATAACATCGATGTTATAATAGTTTCGTGGATTCGATATCGATATCAAATCATCGATGAACAGCACTATAGTATCGACTGACAGCTGTCATTTGAGAGTACAGAAATCAGAAGCAAATCAAAAGTAATTTGAATTTGAAACTTTTGAAAGGTACGTCGTAAAAGTTAAATAGAACCGATGTTTATTATTATTATTTTGTGTAAGTTAATATACACCATTGATTTAGTTATAATATCATTGTAAAAACAATTTCAGGTATTTTAGCTAATAAGTTTAGCAGTTAGCTTCCAATAAGAAATACTGTTAATAAATAAAATTAGCCTTTTTAAATGTTACAGTTAAGTAAACCAGAGTACTTTAAGTAATAATGGATGATTGGGAAGCGCTAGTAAAATGTTATAAAGAAGATGACAATCCAAAAATATTGCAAAATATATCGAATCAAATTCATGAACTTTTAAACGATGATTTAGCTCCATTTGAAGTAGGTAAGTTACACATATATTACATTCTAAAATATATTATAGACATGATGGTACATGTCATTGCATGCTTATCTTTTGATACATAATAAAAAAACTTTAGAACTTTATCATATTAAAATATCATTTAATATGATAAAATTTCTAAAGAAAGTTCCAGTATCAAAATAAAATATAATTTATTCATATACATAGATAGATAATGTTAGATTATGTTAGATAATGTTAGATAGACATAGATAATGTTAGATAATGATTTTGAAATTAGTGCATTCAACCAATCATACAACTGAAGAGCTAAACTTTATTATATTAGTATAGCTATTAACTATAGATTTATGGTACAGCTAAAAGGTATCTTTACATGTAACACTCACTTAGCGTAATGTTTATAGTTATAAAAAAATACTGCATGTGCAGTGTCCAATGCACTATCCAATGTATGTTTAATGTACTATAAATAAAAAAAATTTTCTCATTTACATTTAAAAGTTTCACTTTTCAGAAATTATATTTAAAATAAGACTGCTGTGGCACAACAGCAAACTATTTGTCTGTAAATAACTACAGTTGTGGATTCTATTCTCATAGGGGTGAGGGAATTTTAATAAATTTCCTTGCTTTTGTTAAGAAGACAATGGGTGACTTTGAGTTCTGCCACTCAAAATGCAATGTCTCAAAAGTTGGATGGAAGAGGAATGGAGAGTTTTAACATTAGGTTTCTCTGCCTACCTTGCTATATGCAGGATACAGTGTGAGCTTAAAAAACATAAATATATAAAAATATATTTTGTAATTTCCAGAGTACATATTATCAACATTGTTAGGGAAGCCAATAAATCTTCTGCAAACAGTGAGAGATAAACATAGAAAAGAAGAGTGGAATGACTGTGTGTCTGATATTTTGAAATTTTTAGCAAAACTAGTTTCTGTATACAGCAACATTGATATATTTTACAAAGATATTGTATCGGTAAGTAGATCAAAACCTATTTAAACTTTCAAAAAATTTTAAAATGTTAAAGAAAACAAAATTAGCAAAGTGGTGTCTAGTTAGTTCAGTTTAGGAAAAACAATTGTTCTTGTTCTGGTAGAAAAATAAAGTGTAGTTTAGACTTCAGCCACACAACATGCGAGAAGGGGGAAAGTGGGGAACAGAGTGTCTCGACACCAAATTCCCTCAGTCTTTTAAAATATTCAAAAGTAATTGTTGTTATAATTTTTTCCACACTTAAGCTACAGAGATGCTTTTTTTTTTTTTATTTTAACAGCTACATCCACAGGCGCATAGTTGCCCGTGCCTTTTTTTATTAGATCTTTCGCGGCCTCTACTGTGGTTGTCGCTACTACTTCCGTGTCCTCATCGAAGTGCTACAGAGATGCTAACATAAATATATTATGTTAGCATCTCTGTATAAATATCAAGTAAATATAAGACTATCAATGTAACAAATAAAATACGTCGTGGCGCAGCGGCACAAGGGTGTGATTGTAACGCGCCAGTTGTGGGTTCGATCCCCACTCGAGGAAGTGAAATATTTATTTACATTTATATTTCCATTTCTTCGCTCTAGTGCCGAGGCAAAGTGCGGCATTGAGTTCTGCCACTCAACACACAATACCTCTTGAATTCTGCAGAAAGTGGGGAATGGAGTGTTTAACACTAGGTTCACTCTGCCTGCTGCTGATTTAATTTTAATTTTTTAACATAAAGAGTTGCATCTGACAGTATTGCTACAAATAAGTGTTTTATTGAATTGGACAACATGTTAGTTATCAGTGAATAGATTTTGTCTTTTAAATGATAATGTTAGTAGATCACAGAAGTACTAGTATTTAATACATATTTACATTTGCTCATACTAATAACGAGACAAGGGGCAGTGTTGGGTTCCCACACTCAACACATAAAATGTCTCAAAAATTTGTCATTGGGTCGAGAACAAAGTGTTTTGACACTAAGTTACTAAGTCGACCCTGTTACAGTATGGTCGATGAGCTGTGGTCAACCTTAAGTTAGATTTCTTGAACTACTGTCGTTATGCACTTACAGTGAGGAAAACAGTCCAAAGTAAAAAAAATATTTTGTAATCAAATCTAGATTTGATGCCTTTTACAACTAACTTCCTGCAAATGTGGGATTCAGCATGAAGTTCAAAAAAAATCAGCTATTTCTTATTTCAGCTATGTCTCCTACCATACACGCCGAGGATACGTCAACTGGCTCTAACATGTTTAACAAATATTGTTCCCAATTATGCATTACCTGCAGCAGATATAACAAGGCATTTAAATGATTTAGAAGAAACCCACAAGTGTGTAGCACCACTTGTTCTGCTCATCGGTGAGTTGATGATGGGTGTCAATTTGATTCCCATTCAAGGCTAAATATTTTTTAATTATCTTTTTCTCCGCATAGTGTAAAGGGATCTGTTACCCACACAATGGCCAATTGTCAAGACATTGCATGTTGAGGGGCAGAGTTCAATAAATCGCTTTATGTATCTGAGCAGGGGAAAAAAATTAATAAAATTTTTAAATATATTTAAAAAAAGTTAAAATAGCTTCACCTCAGGGTAGGCAGAGGTAACCTAGTGTTAAGAGGCACCATTCCCCACTTTACGCTGAATTCTTGTGGTATTACGTGTTGAGTGGCGGAAATCAACGCTGCGCTTTGCCACGACCAGAGTGAGGGAATGAAAATATAAATTTAAATAAATATTTCACCACGCAAATATATTTATTTCTGAGAAATGGGGATCGAACCCACAATTGTCACATTTACAATCATACATACGTTTAGAGAACTAACTTTAATTGTTACAGGTGCTATTTGTGAACATCATCCAGAGCAAATAACTGAAACTTTTAACAGAATATGGAGAATCTTCCTTAATTTACTGGACGATAACAAAAAATCTGTATGTACATCATTTTTTGTTCTAGACCTTTCTTACCACTTGGTAAAGTCTAGATTTCTTTACTTTAATCTAAATTATTATTTCATGTGTACAAACAACATGTGTGTTAACAAAGTGAGGAAATCTCACTTTGTTAACGAAATAAAGCCTTAAAATTTGTTGGCAAGAGTGAATGCTATTTATTAAATATTTTTTACAAATAAGTGTTATTCCACACTATTTGTTTCAGATGACAATAAAAAAGGCGGTTTTACAAGGGATTCTCAGTTTGTTTAAGCACTACGGCGTAGAACTAAGTACTTTAGAGTTAAACCAGTTCTATGGGAAACTAGTTATATACACGAAAACACTTAAGTTTCAGGGCGGTGAGTATTGCAATGATGGTCACAGATTCATGCAGGGTTTGGGGAAATGTGTTATGTTCAACGATAATAATAGTATTACTAATATTGTAAATGTCAAAATTTGTGAGGATGGATGTTAGTTCCACTTTCACGAAAAAAATACTCTTGAGTGGATCTGGATTAAACTTTGTGGTAATATAGCTCATACATCACAACAACATACAGGCTACAATTTATGTAAAAATTATTACTTATGTAAAGAGATATGGATAAATATAACAATTGGTCGCTAGTATTTTTTTACGCACAGAAAAGTAAGCAGAAGTACTAGTAATAAGACACTCCGTTTGCCGCTTTTCACCGTATTCTGGACGGAGTAGTGGAACTCAAATGCCGCGAATATCAAATATTAAAGTTTGTTGAGTTTTGTTTATTTGTGAGGCCAGTCGTGGCGCAGGGGCACAAGGGGCCCAATTTATTTTAATTTTTATTTTCATTTCGCCACTCAACACGCAATGCCTCCGGAATTCGATGGAAAGTGGGTAACGGAGTGTTTTAATACGTGGTTCCCTCTGCCTTCGCACCTGTGTGCGGGATTTGTATGAAACAGTGTGATATAAATACTATTTAATATAATTACTACATCTTTCTTCTATTATTTTTCTTTGTTTCAGTCTGTCTATCCATCTTGGAGGATCATCCAGGTTTGTTTCGCGAAAGACTTTCAAATGATGTTTCATTCAGAAATTATTTGTGGAATTTAGAAAATTCGCGTTCGGTCATCTTATCTGTATACAAATGTGTGGCTAACACTGTTCAAGAAGCTAAACTTGTGGTAATTGAATGATAATACTATATGGTTATAGTATCAAATCTTATTCCCCCGAGTGGGAATCGACGGGAATCGAATTTGGCCTTTGTTTTTAACCGACTTCTGTAAGAAAAGGAGGTTATCAATTCGACTGTATGTTTTTTTTTAAATTTTTTATGTTTGTTACCTCATAACTTTTCACTGGGTGAACCGATTTTGAAAATTTTTTTTTGTTTGAAAGGTGAAGCTTTCCGAATGGTCCCATTTTTTTTTGGTCCATGTCTGACAATGGTATCTATAAGAAAATCACATAAGTCTTAAATTTGCATTAGGTATGTGCGCGACAAATAGACGAATAACTCAATGTCGCGCCAACCGATTTCGATGATTCTTGTTTTATTTGAAAGGATACACTTCAAGGATAATTTGGTGAAAGTTTGGTTAGGTTCCGATTATGGAATCCGGTGAAAATTTAGAAAGTTTGTTTTTTTTGGTAAAAAAATGATTATACTGTAATAGTTACAAGCAAAAACTTTTTAAATTGATGTCAGAGGTGAGATTCCTGATCGTTGCATTTCAACCACTACCACCACCATCACGACTCGTTTAAGAACCATCATTTTAAGATACCCATCACTTAAAATCGTGAAATAAATTAATTTTTAACAAAAAAAAACCGACTTCTAACAACGAACTAAAAAGTGAAAAATAATTATACAAAGATTTTATAATTTTGAAGTCGGTGTCAAACTACTGGTACAACAACCTTACTACAATATCTAATTACTAAGCCTGTTTGTTTTACTTGGCACCGACTTCAAAATTATAAAATCTTTGTATAATTATTTTTCACTTTTTAGTTCGTTGTTAGAAGTCGGTTTTTTTTTGTTAAAAATTAATTTATTCTTTTTTGGTATGGCGGCGGCGTATGTAATGGCGGCGTTGGGTTCCAATACGCAATTTGAATTGGTTGGAATATAAAGTATGTGAAATGAACATTATGAACTTGGTGCCAAAGAAATAATGATTGTTTTTTTTTCAGGAAATAATAGAGGAACTGGAAAAACGTATAAATTCACAAAAATATTACAAAAAATTCACGGCGTTGTATGCCATATTGTACATAAACACAAAATTCACGGCAAATGTAAATTTAAATGAATATATAGACATACAGACGGTCGATTTCGAAATCCGCAATGGTAATATCAATTACGAGATTTGCGATGCTGTGAGTATTTCTTTAATTTTTTTTTTACCTCCACTTTTATCCCACACGTAGCAAGATAGGCAGAAGAAACCTAGAATCCTAGTGTTAAGACACTTCCATTCCCCACTTTCCGCCGAATTTTTGTGCTATTGCGTATTGAGTGGCGGAATTCACCGCCACGCTTTACCTCTGTACGAGAAAATGAAAGTGGTAAATATTTTACTTCCCCGAGTGGAATCGAACTCACAACTGTTAACTCACGCTTACAGTCTTTTTCTGTTTCAGATATTCTGGTGTATCAAATCAAAAGTTCTATATAGTGATAAACTTCTACAAACTTCATTACTTTTCTATGAAAATTTCACTCAAAATAAACGGAAGGAACTTCTACAATGTTTTATAGAAGCTGATGTCGCCATTAGAAAGGTAATGTTAACAAGATAATAGTGGAATCGATTCCTATGAAGGGTAAAAAATTAATGAATTTTTATATCGTCAGACAGAGACAATTTACGAGTATAGGATTGGAGAAAGGAGTCTTGACATTGTGTATTTTGTGTTTATTTTTTTTTTATTATTTTGTCTGTGCATTTATGCACGATACACACTATACGCTAATCTCAAAAATAGCTCAACCGGTATTTTTGCAAATTTGGTGTTTGTTTTATTTAAATCGGGTAATCAGGTATCGACGACCGACAAAATTGTTCGTAATTTTACTTTCCATTATATGGATATTGTCTTTAAAATGATAATGTTATCAGAACACGAAAGTAATTCAGATTAGTAAACTATTGGTGTTGGTGTAGTTCAAGCGGACCGCGGACGATGCTGTGAGCGATTACTAACCTAATAAAAATATATATTCCAGCCTGCATCAATATTCCTAACTAACTATCCACAGTCGTTAGTATGGAGTGACCTTCTTATAATGATTGACGAAAATGAACAAAATGTCAATTCCGTTATAAAATATGTCCAAAATTACATTATAAATGTTTTGGAGCGAGAAGAGAACAATTTAAATAATAGAGAGGTAATATTATTATACATTCTTTCTTTTTTTCAGTTTTTCGCTGTATCGCTCTTTTAGCAGGGTAAGGTTGGAACCTTGGTTGGAAAGGAGGGAACCTTGTGTTAAGATACTCCGTTCCCCACGTACCGTCGAATTTTGAGAGTATGATTGATTGTCTGTTGCGTGGCTAAACCCAACGCCGCGGTTTGCCTTGTCTCTCTTGCTCTGGTAAGAGCGAGGCAATAAGAATATTAAATAAATCATTCCCTCTGTGGGAATTGGACCCACAACCCTCACATTTACAGTCACACGACCGTGCCACTGTGCTACGGCGGTCTCAATTGCTTATTGATTAGAGTTGCCATTTAATTAATTCATTAAATAAAGTTTTTTTTAATATTCTGCCTTGCGTTCTCATTTATGTCGTGTTAATTGTGAACGTCACCTAGGCGTAGGCTTACCTGCTAACATTCTATTAAACGTTTTAAAATAACTATATGTGTTTTTGTCAGCACCACTTTAAAGAAAACCACAGTTGTAACTACTCTATTTTTACTTTATTTCTTTTTTTTTTGAAGCCTAATTGCAAAAATGATAAGTTTTTTTTTCAATCTCTTAATCTATCCCATAAATTTCTTATATCTTCTGCTATCTTGATTAATTCCTTTAAGTATGAGTTTAAAATATTTTATCCTATATGCTGCTCTCGGAAAAGGAGCACTCCCATCGTGTATTTTATTTGTTTTCTCGGAATAAAACCGGATTTACATTTTCTTTTAAACTTACGTTTCTTCTTTTTAATTTCCTTTCTTTAGTATAAAAATGTACGAGTAAATAACGACAAAAACTAATTTATCAGGTTTCTCCTCTAAATCAACAATATGTTGTTATGGAAATTAAATCCATCACCACCTTGTTCTTACTATAATCTCAAAATCACTTTTTTAAAACATTTATTATTTTCAGGTTTTACCAAACAATATAAAATTGTTAGCAACCATATTAGCGTTCTTGCCTTCGCTAAGTTCATTTAGAGTGTTATCAAGATATGCTAAAATGTATAAAGAGTTTGTTCCCAGCGCTATATTATATGGAAATGACATAAGGGGAGAGGTGAGTCATTCCGTTTCAATTATTGTTTTGTTTTATTTATTACTGCTAGTAAATTCTTATTTTACAACAAAATCACCTTCTATATAATAATAATATTTTCTTTCAGAATATTTCCATAGAACATTGTTTAAACGATGACGACAAACTGCGTTGTAGTATATCGTATGTAGATAGAGATGATTATGTCGTGTCAGAGATGATTATAGCTTTGGAGGTGAGTACGTCATAATCAGTGATTATAGTCATAATCATATATTTTTTTAGTTTCAAGCTGTACCCCGCTTATAGGGTAGGCTGAGGGAACCTAGTAACCTAGTGTTGAAAGACTTTCGTTTCCTATTGTAAAACATTTATAAATTATAATCATATTAAATTATTATAGTCATTATCATTTTAAAACGTATAACATTTTGAACACGGCAGGACTCGAACCTGCGCCTTTTATATATTGTACGCGTGCTCTAACTACTATGACATACGGTGTCATCAAGCTACGTAGAAATTCTTATACGCGCCCTGATAGGTTATTTATGTTGTTAGTATCTATCTCCGTAGGCAGATTTTTGTAGATTGCATTAACACAAAGTTTATTGCTGAGATATAACTATATAACTAAAGGAAATTATTAGTTAAGTTTTTAACTTTTTGAGTGTTTTTTACCCGACTATGGCTAATCAAAAGGAAAGTTATGATTTTGACCAGTTACTATGTATGTGTGTATGTATATTCATCTGTTCCTCTGTAACTTTTAAAATATTTATAATTGATATAGTTAACATTGTAATTATGCTTTTAAGAGCGTTATGGTCAACAGTCGGGATTTAGTTTTAGATTTTTATTAATTATATTTATTTACATAGTATAAAATAACACTAAGATATTTAAAACGTTGTAATTATCTATGACCATAAACATTAATGATTATAATAATAATAATCGTAAACCGTAATCATTATCATTACTCAATAATATTATAAGA
Source organism: Heliconius numata (assembly GCA_016802625.1). Lineage (NCBI taxonomy): Eukaryota > Metazoa > Arthropoda > Insecta > Lepidoptera > Nymphalidae > Heliconius > Heliconius numata. Next base: position 1,942,725 of record JAEBDU010000085.1, read on the forward strand.
CTAATCACTTTTTTGTACTGGTGTTTTTTTACAGACGATCTTATCAAGGACTGACGTAAGTGCGTCAAACATAAAAAAGGCCATAAATAAATTGGAAAACTTAATACAAAGAAAACAATTAAATGAAGAAGAAATGTCTAAGGTAAGTGAATGCTTGTGAGGTCGTAGGTTCTTACAGTACGGTCGTTGAGTCGTGGTCGCCCTGAACTTAGCTGTAGATAGCTTCGCAGATTTGCACTTAGGAGTTTTCTTCATTTTGATTATTTCCTTCCCTATGAGTGTTCAATGCGCAACAGTTCAGAAAGCCTAGGCACAAGCATGTGACTGTAAATATGACAGTTGTGGGTTCGAGTTCCCATAAAAGGGAATGAAATATTTAATATTTTCATTTCCTCGCGCTGGTAACAAGGCAAAATCGCGGCGTTGAATTCTATCACACAATGATACATTCTGCATGTACAGTAGGTTAGTTCCACGATGTTTAACGTTATGTAATATACATAATATATAGTTTTTAATAAAGTAGCTACACAACATAAAAAGTATTTATTAATTCATAGCAGTTCCTGACATTAGTGCGTTCAGCCAGACAAAATCTTCACCTACATATTATTGTATATTGTTATTTTCTCAATTTCAGATGTTATATAAAGTGCATATTGTTTATCAACGTATAGACAAAACTAAAAAAGATTATAAAATATTGGAAAGAAATATTATATTGTTTATGGGTAAGTAAGTACAAAAATATATATAAACTTTAACTTTGACCTGCGACTTCCCTCGGGTAACTTGCTTTTTAATGACTGTCAATGATGATTTTAATTAATAATTAAAAACCCTCGACACAAAAAGTACTAAAAAATAAACAAACAGAAAAGACCTTTCTCCAAAACAGCTGAACATATTCCCTCGAACCATGGCTAATAACACTCTTCAATGAAAATATAAAATCAATTCATCCGTTTAGGAGTTACAATGCCACAGACAGGCATGCACGTATAACACCCCTGTTTTCTGACGAAAATACATATCAATTGTCTTTACAAATTATGAATACATTTTTAAAGCTATATTATATTCTAATAGAAAGATAATATATATTTTATTATATTTAGCTCAATATGGCCGATGTATACAAAAAACAGAAATGAATAGTACATTTATAAAACAAGTTGAGAACATATTGATTTGGGAAGTTGATAATCGCTTAAAGGTAAGAAACATTCTATTAACACTCATGGCGTTGTGTTGACGAGGCTAGTTCTCGGTGGACTTTTGATTTGGGAGTTAATTTATATGCATAAATTGTTTTTTCTCTATTACGACACTACATTCTCCACTCACACACGCTATTCCTGCTCTTGAATTCAAGTGTTTGTTCAATGGCGAAACTCAACGCCGTGCTTTGTACGACCAAAGAGGAGAAATAATTATAATTTGAATATGATCAATCTCACAGTAAGTTTCATATGCTGTGCTGTAACATCACGGCATCTAATAAAGATTTCACTTCAATCATTTCAATCAATCAATAAAATTCGTGTCCCTGAAAGAAAATCGAACCTGCTACCATCGTGCCACTACGCCACAATGATGTTTAGTTCAATTTAACATTTAAAATATCAATTTACAGCTGAAATTGGGAACTCTCATCGTACAAGCAATGGAATATGATAATATCGATGCACTCAATATATTATATAAGTTAATATGTTCTAAACGTAAGTACATCTATTCATATATGTTTATTGAAGCCAGTCGTGGCGCAGAGGCCCAAGCGTGCGACTCTAAACGTCAGGCTGTGGGTTCCATTCCCACTCGGCGAAATATTCAATATTTTTATTTCCTCGAAAACTGGACACGAGGCAAAACGCGGCATTGATATCTTTCACTCGACACGAAAATATTCCAGAACAGGCGAAAAGTGGGCAACGAAAGTGTCTTAATCCGAACAGAGAGTCTTAACATTACGTTCCTACGTTCTGCCTACCCTCTGTAGTTCTGAATCCTGCACATAGCACGTAGCAACGTGCTATGTGCAGGATACAGCGTTAAGCTTAAATAAATGTATTCTGTTATTAAATGATTGACAGACGATGCAAAGAAACACACTACTGGATTTAAACATTGAAATTGGGCATGTTGGTATAGAATTCTTTGGGAGTAGTTTCCGTCCTGAAGTTATCAATACGAGGTTTATTTTATTTAAGGATTTTTATTACTTTTGATTTTTTCCTTGTCTGTGAGTGAACAATGCGCAGAAGTGCCACGATTCGTCGACCGCACTGTAGGTAGAACAATAAAACAGGAGAGAAAGTTTGTTTGTACAGTAATTATTTTTATTCAAAATATTTAATATTATAACCAAATAAGTAATAAAATAGACATCACACATATTGGAAACTTTTTTGATTTGAATGAAACTTTTTTATTGTGGATATTAAAATATCCAAATTCAAATATCTCGGAATTTGGATTGACAATCATCTTTCTTGGAAAGAACACTTAAAAGTAACCACAAATAGAGTCAGAAAGCTTATGTACCTGTTCAAAAAGCTGCGCTCAGTTTTGGACTTCCCTACGCTTAAAATCATATTTTTTGCTCTGGTACAGTCAGTGGCTGGATACTGTATTGCAGCCTGGGGCTGCGCGGGTAAAGTAAAACTACTCGCTCTCGAAAGAGCGCATAGATGAGTTCTAAAAATTATGTCCTTTAAACCAATATGGTTCCCCACATCCGAGCTATACAAAGAAATAAAAGTTTTAACAATAAGAAAACTTTTTTATTAACAACTATACTTCGCAAGCACGCAGAACTGCCTTATACACATAATCCCAATACACGCAGAACAAATCAACCCTGTACAACAAGATTATGCAAAATGCAACTCGCTAAACGACATTTTCATTTTTTTGCCCCTGTGCTGTACAATAAAATAAATAAAATATTGAACATATATCCCAACACGTTACTACAATGTAAGCCACGAGTGACTGAATGGCTACTCGGTCTAACCTACGATGAGACCGAAGACTTGGTCGCATCGGTTATATGAGTATGATACTTTTACTCACACCCATTCAAGAACAGGTGCACAAACAAACACACACCACACACACGCACACACACACACACACACACGCACACACACACACCACACCACACACACAAACATGCACACAGGAATACTATACAAATTTAATGTATGTAAAGTTGTAAAAATAAAAATAAAGATGAAAGGGAATATTGTGAACCCAATCCGGAGGTGGGCGTTAATGACTGCGATACAGTGTTTCACTAATGTAGTCACTACCGAACACAAATTTATGTTTCTGTACTGTTTTTTCCCAAAATAAAGAATTTATTTATTATTATATTACACCCGGGCAGGATTTTAGTACAACGCATCCATATATGGTTTATTTGTATTCACTTCTCCAATATGGTGGACAAAGCCAAATACATATATCTCGACTTTCTCTAAAAGACCACATATAAGAACTACCTCTAACTTTCATTCGATGTTTCAAGTATTTAAAAAATTTACAGTGGCAATAAGGAAGGATGCGACATTACGAAAGGCTTTTCTGTTAGTTATCACGAAATTGTCACGCTTTGACGTCGACCAAAACGTAACGAATGAAGCGAAGAGTGAGTTGATGGGTGACGTGACGCATGACCTGATGTCAAACTTGTGGGAAGATGTTGACGGTGTAATGGAACTTTTTCAGGTAGAAAAACTCTATACAATAAGGATTACAATTTGAAAAGAAGCTCTTTTAACCGGATTAATCGCATTTATTTAGATTAGCGATTATCATTTTAAAACCAATGATATACCATATTGAAATGTAAAGTTTCCGCAAAACAAAATTTAAAAAAATTATTGATTTTTGGTTCTGTCTTCTCCGCCCGCATGGTCAAATAAAATTAGAAATATCTAAGAGTCGAGTATGATACATATCACATTCTAAGAGCTCTGATTTAAAATCTTCCGCTTTATCCCTAGCGGGGTAGTCAAAGTGATCGGAGCGCCGTAGCTCCGTCCTCCACTTCCCGCCGTTCCGCTCCGTTACTCAATATATATTCTTTATTACCTATACTCCGTTCCCGAAACGCCACCGTCTCGTTACCAGCGCGACAAAATGAAAATAATTTATTGCCGGAGTAAACACCTAACCTACAAAATTTGCGTTTACGGTCAGATGCCGCTAAAAATATTTAATTTTTAGTTTATAATGGAAGAGAAATCAATAAAGTCACGTAAAGCTGCTAGCAATATTCTTGAGGAGGTGCTGAGATCAGACGAAAACGAATTACTCGAGAATCTTCTGGAAAATCTACTGATTATTGAACTAAATGACTGTGAGTATTTATTATCTTTTAAAATTCTCAATTTGATCTATGCATGTATGTATGTTTGTCCGCGATTATCTTGCGTTTGATTGAACCGATGCGATTTTCAGAAAAACTTTCTTTGCTTCACTTTATATTGTTTATATTGTTACACGTCTAATATACGACGGGCTGTCTGTAAACGCGACTTACGAGTAGGTTCGATACCCACTCGTTATTTTTATTTACTCGTTCTGGTAACAAGACAAAATGAGGCCTTGAGATCTGCTATTCATCACGATTTTAGACAGAAAACTCATCGTCATTTCATTCATTCGTGGATAGTGGGCGAGAACGGAGTGCTTTAACACTAGGTCTTGCCAAAAAAAAACAAAAGAAGTAGACGTTCTACTAAAATATACGCAATCAATGCTTCCAAAATAATTTATTATGTTCGCATAATTTAGTGTTGAGGGTTATACTTGAGTTGAACTTGGAATTTATATTAGTAGTACAAATTTTGACGTAAAATGAAGAGGGTGAAATGAAAACTTTTGGGTAGAAATTTGTTTAGCTGCCCAGAGTTAACAAGCGAACTTTGCCAGCCACTGAGTGAGCCACTTTGGATTAATCAGCTTCAGGCTGTATCCCGTACATACCAGAATAAATAGAAGGAACTCAGTGTTGAGACACTCAAGTTTCGAGACATTACGTATTGATGTTCGGAACTTAACACCGCGCTTTGTCTTTGCCTATTATTTTTCTCTAATTAACAAAGCCTTATTTATTTCAGCAAACAATCAATCTGTCTTGGAACTTTTAGAAATATGTATTAAAATGTTGGAAACCAATAATTTACTGTCCAAAAAGTTTCTTCCCAATATAATTTGCAGAATATTGAACATAAAAAAATACACCAATTACATATTCAACATGACTGGAAATCTTTTCACAGACAAAATAGAACTGTTCGATACCAACGTTATAGATGATACCATCGATAATGCATTAAAAATCATAAACAAAATGGGAAGCGATGGCAGATTTAATATAACAATGGCGTTGACTTTTATAAAAAAAATATTTGATTTAGAAAAAAATAGCAAATCTATAACAGAATATTACTTTGATGGAAATAAAAAAATCAATTTGTTTATATTGATTGATATTAAGATAATTTTCCAATTGGACGATTCAAAATGTAGAGAGATGATTTTGAGAGATGATTTTTTGCTATTTTTTGATGAGTTCAATAATAATTTTTGTAAAGATGGTGTTTTTGATTTTATGAGGACATTTAGTGATAATTTGATAAAGACTAACAAGCGGGTGAGTGTAATTTGTGTGTATTTTACTTCTTACTAATATTATAAATGTGAAAGTTTCTGTAGATGTATGTTTGTTCCACTTTCACGCTAAAACTACTGAACGAATTTACATGAAACTTTACAGTAACATGCCTTACACATCAAAATAAAACATAGGCTACAATTTATGTAAACATAATTTGCCTCCAACGTAACGATACATTTAAGCGGGTGAAGACGCGTTCGGGTCGCTAGTATCTTTATATGTCGAAGAAGTTGTCTTTGCACTCGATGAGTTCAAAAAAAACCTTTTTTTGAATTTGCATTTGAATTAGAGGTTGTCGTGGCGTAGTCGCACATCGTATGCCCGTCTGTAAACACGACGGATGTGGGTTCGATTCTCACTTAGGATTAAAACAGAGGACGGCGTAGAATTTACTACCACTTAACAAGCAACGTCACGAAATTCTGCGCTGCGTGGGAAACGGAATGTCTTAACACTAGGTTCCCTTTGACTACAGACTATATGCGGGGTTCAGCGTGAAACTAAATAAATAATATTACTCATACAATGCGCATAAAGTACATAAGCAGACGCGGAGAAAACAAAGTATTTTAATCACAGTTGCAGCCATACCCTGTCTCGCTGTGCCAGTTTTTTACATCGTCATTTAGTGTCAAGTCACTCCGTTTCCCCGCACCGCCGATACTCGATATATTGTGTGTTTTATTACGATAGCGACAAAATAAAAATATGAATATTTCAATCCCCCTCATGAGAATCGGACCTGCAAATGTCTCTTTTACAGTCACATGCTTGTACATCTGCACCAAGACGATCTCAATTAGCGCCAGCTTTAATTAAATGATAATTAAATATGTTTCAGACATTCTTCTCAGCCGTTTCAAATTGTCTTAAAGGATTGTCTCCGCGACAAATGTCATTCGATAACATACAGTTTTGCTTATCACTCATCAAAACTCACGATGAAACACATTATGAAATAATGCAAAAGTCTGTCAAGAAAATTATAGAAAAATACCCGATCAAAGATATAACGGAGGGTATTGAGAAATATTCTTTCGACAGTCACCACGAAATATTCATACTTGCTCTTAAAATGTTCTTAGAGTGTTACGCTGAACCGATTTTGATAGAATTCTCAGAGGTTTTGATTAAGCGTTGGTTTGAGAGGATAGTCGCTTTGCACGAGCTCGGTGTTATAGAACGGAATTTGGAAAGCAAAATGGAATATTTAACGGATTTAGTGAATGTGTCTCTGAGATTTGTCTCGAGGGAACAGCTGGGAAGACTTTTGGTGAAGGGTAATGTGTTTCGCTTCGCTTCGTTTATTGAATTAGTTTAGATTAATTGTAATTTTTTTTTTATTTATATTTATTTAAATTATCTAATTCTTTGTGTCGCAGTGAGACGACGGTTGTGGTTGCGATCCATACTAGAGGAAATGAATAATTTTGCTCGCTCTGGTAAATAAAGTGTAACGTTAAGTTCCGTCACTATACACACAGTATAGCAAAGAGCGGAATGTCGATACTAGGTTCTTTCCCACCACATTGCTATAAGCGAGATATTTTTTTCAGCTTCACTCTCGTATCGTATATATCATATATCGTATCCCGCACATAGCAGGGTAGGCTGAGGGAACATAGTGTTAAATACTCCGATACTACTGATAACACTCGATACCAGAGCGATGACACGGAAATATAAATTTTAGTAAATATTTCGTTTCGTCGAGTGGGGAAGGAACCCACAATCATTCCGTTACAGTCACACCCTTGTGCCCCTGCGCCACGATGGCCTTATACTACAACGAGATTATTGTAAAACAAAAAAAATCTTCTGAACCGCTCGCCGCCTTGCTCCCAAAGTAAATTTATTTAACTTCGCATCGGTCATTACTACTCGACCGTACTATACCTATGGATGTTTTATAATAATTTCAGATGAGGGTGTGAAATTTTGTCGAACATTCATAAAAGCTACATTTAATCGTTTAATTGAAAAACCTTACATAACTCTGTCCCCTGGAGCTGAGAGTGCTAACGTCATTTTAGTAGACGTACTACAGTATGCAGTTTTAAACGACAAGACAGAACAAGCTGTAGAGATGACTGAGGCTGTAAGTTTATTATATTTGTTTAATATTCAGCGTGCGATTTTAGAATTACTGTTTGTGGGTTCGATTCTTGTGGAGGGTATTAAATATTTCATTTTTTCATTTTCTCACTCTGCGTGGAGTTGCAAAATAAACAAATTTCTAGGGATATCGACTTAAAAGTAAAGCATCGATGTTATATGAAATGCAACATGTTATGGAAAACATGCTGTTAAGTTAAAAAAAAAAACTATTTTCTTTCAGTTATGGCCGATATTTTGTAATGTGTCAACACATGAAGAAAAAATACAGGCTTTAACGTATTTACCATCGCTCCCCCCACTCATAGAGCAGTGGGTGATCAACACCGTCAATGACAAGAACACTAAATTAGAGAGGAAAATTGAATTCATTATCACCACTGGTGATAAAATTAGGTAAGAATTGTGTTTTTTCTTGCCAGTGGTGTGTCTCTAAAATCGACTGGTTGTAGCTTCAATCCCAATTCGACGAGTTGTGGCGGCCCTGAAGTTTGTTGTAGATGGCTGCACAGATTTGATTTCCCCTCCACCCTGAAGTTAGTTAGTTTGTTTACACATAGCCCATACTGATGTATATGTGTTTCCTAGTGGTCTCAACGCGGTGTTGCGCGCGTACCTCCCTTCACGAGTAAGCGAGCTGCGATTTTCTACGGCCACGTGCTTCAGACTGTACTTGGATGTTCTGTCCAGAAATAATTTAGAAGTACTAGAACAAGTTGCTCAAATGGCTGCTAGTGAGTGTATAAGACATTTTATATAGAAAAAAATATTGATTAATAAACTTTTTTTTCAATTTTTCATGTTTATGGCACAGGGTGGGCAGAGAGAATCTAGTTTTAAAATATTACGTTTTCTTTTTTTTTTTGGAATTCGTGATGTTGGAGTTTGTGGTGGAAGACAAGGCCGCGCCTCCTCTGTTAAATTCTGCAGGCTTTGCGTGTTGAGTGGCGGAACTCAAAGCCGGACACTATCTTTATTTATATTTAAATTGTTTGTCAATTCTCAATATTTTTTAAAACATGTAAATAAACATAATTTCCCTTTCTTATCACGTCGGGCTATGGTTCCTAGTCGTAGCCGATATGAACAGATATTTTAGTAGCAATGTCCTTGTTAAGTTCTACTCCCAGTAGAATACAGTACGGTCGATTAATTGTGGCCGTCCAGATGTTACCTTAAAAAAACACCTTAAAAAAATATTTTAATTCAGATGACGACACAAAAGGATGGTGGGACGATGCCATACAAATGTGTATGAGCACTGCCGCAGCCGCCGGCGAGGGATCGAAAATGCTCTCGCTCGTGCACTCGCGATGCGGCACGAGGCTGCTTGTGCCCTTGCTGCGGTCAGTGTCTATCTCTCTATCTATATCTCTCTATTTAAACAAGAACCTTAAGTTCAAGGAACGGCAAGATATTGTGTCCCTTTCTGTAGAATGTTCTATCGAATTAGCGTGTGTTCAACTAGAGCAATTCATTATTATATGTGTTATACAGACCTCCCTCCGCCAATTTAAAATTATTTTTAGAAGTAATGGATGAGGCCTTAAGCAAACTTACCATGTCGGGTAAGCCTTTGTTAGTGTGTGGGGACTTTAATGTTAATATTTTGGAAAGTTTAAGTCCCACCATAAATTTATTAAGTCTTTTTAAGTCACACAATTTACTTAATTTATTTATGGAGCCAACCAGAATAACTCCTACGACTAGTACTTGTATAGATAACATATTTACTGACATTATTCCATGCTACAAAAGCATTATTAATAAATTGGAATCTGACCACTCTGGTCAGCTAGTAGAATTCTCTAGTAAGAAAAAACAGGTGGCTAAGAGAAAAATTGCTTTTGTACCTGTCACAGCTAGTCGTTTGGAACGTATGAGAGTTAGTTTACTAACTAATTTACTAGTTTTAGATATAACTTTACCTCCCAATTCTTTGTACAATTCTTTTTTTTACTCTTTTATTAATAAATTTCATTCAATATTTACTCCCAAAGAGATTACAATTACCGATAGTCCTATCTTTGGTGACTGGGCCACAGCAGGTATTTATAAGAGTAGGGAGACACTGTATATGTTATATTATGAAAAGCAGTTTAATAGCGGTGAAGAGTTTAAAGAGTACTTAAAATCTTACTCTAAAATTTTCAAAAGTGTTTGCAAAATTGCAAAGTCTTTATTTATTAAAAAAAAATCAGAAATAGTAATAATAAAATTGAAGCCACTTGGAAGGTTGTTAATGCCGAGACTGGGAGAACTAGGGTGAAAGATTCTAATTTTAAACTTAGTATTGACGGTCACATTGTTGATTCCAATTTGGAAGTGGCCATTGCATTTGAAAAGTTTTTCTCTACTTTCCCAGTCAGTCTAACAAACGATTTAGGTTCTTCTACCACTATTGCAGAATCGTTAATTAAAGACAATGTTCCCGAATTTTATAATGGTTTCGTTTTCCGTCATGTAAATTATTCAGACATTAGTGTAGCTTTCAAATCAATTAGTATGAAAAAGACAGCCGACTTGTGGGGTGTATCATAAATTCTTTAATTGATATTTTGATTCCTGATTTAGTTGCAATGTTTAATAGATGTATTGATTGTGGAGTGTTTCCTGATTTGATGAAATATAGTAAAATAACTCCATTGTTTAAATCAGGTAGTACGCAAGACCCTACAAATTTCAGACCGATTTCAGTACTACCTACGTTTAATAAAATTTTTGAAAAGCTGATACTCAGTCAGCTTCTTACTTATTTTAATAAAAATAAATTACTGTACACAGGTCAATTTGGTTTCACTCGTGGAAGGTCAACATCTGATGCTGGGGTCAAATTATTAGAGAGTGTATTCGCGGCTTGGGAGGAGTCACGTGATGCCTTTGGGGTGTTTTGTGACTTGTCCAAAGCATTTGATTGTGTGCAGCATAAAACTCTTATCAGGAAGCTACACCACTATGGTATAAGAGGCATTGCTTTGGATCTTCTCACTTCTTATTTAAGTGATAGGATTCAAAAAGTAAATGTCAACGGGAAACTATCACACGGGTCACCTGTAGCATCGGGGGTGCCACAAGGCTCTATTCTGGGTCCGTTTTTGTTCCTTTTGTACATTAATGACTTACCTCACCTTATGAGAGATATCTATGAAATAGTGTTGTTTGCAGATGATACATCTTTAGTTTTTAAGGTTAATAGACGGCAATTGGAAATTGACGATGTAAACAATGCTCTTTCTAGGATATTACACTGGTTTAGTGCCAATAACTTGCTTTTAAATAGTAGTAAAACTAAATGTATCAGGTTATTTACTAAGAATGTGCAACAAGCAGAAACCAGGGTTTTGATGAACAATGAGGAACTTAAAGTAGTTAATGAAACTGTTTTCTTAGGTATAACATTAGATGCTAAGTTACAATGCGGTCCGCATATAGAAACTTTATCTGGTAGACTTAGTTCGGCAGCGTATGCTGTCCGTAAGATTCGTCAACTGACCGATATTGACACCGCGCGTTTAGTATACTTTAGCTATTTTCATAGCATTATGTCTTACGGCCTATTACTTTGGGGCAGTGCCGCTGACATAGATACCATTTTTGTGCTCCAAAAACGGGCTGTCCGAGCAGTCTATAAAATGGGTCCACGGGAGTCACTAAGGAATAAATTCAAAGACTTTAACATCCTCACACTACACTCCCAATATATTTACGACAACTTAGTATATGTGCATAAAAATATTAATAAATTTAATAAAAACAGTGACCTCCATCAACATAATTTAAGAAATAAAAATAAGCTTGCTGTGCCCTTCTCTAGGCTCCATAAAGTGTCTCACTCATTCGTAGGTCAAAGTATACACTTTTATAACAAACTTCCAAACGACATGGTTAATTTATCACTGAACAAATTTAAAAAAGTTGTAAAGCACAGGCTCTGCCGAAAAGCATATTACTCTGTTAAAGAAGATGTTTGGAAATGAGTTGCTCTATTTCTAAGTTAAAATTGTTAATTGTAATTTGTAACAAATGTTGGCATTTAAAAAGAGTGGCCATGAGTTTCTTTGCCTGTATCTTCTCATGAGCTCAACCATTTGAACGGGCTTTTTTCAAGTCAAAATTGCAAATTTTTTTTGGTTATTTTGTTTTGTATTTTTTTTCTACTTTATGACATGTCCAAGTAAATGTTAAGCATTTTTATGGAATAAAGATATTTTGACTTTGACTTTGACTTTGACTATAAAAGTGTGCACCTCCCCCGTGCACACTTACAAGGCTGCTTCTGCCCTTACTTTGTGAGAATAACATTACCTCAGTGGCTCATTTATGCCTTTGTAAAAAATTAGTTATTATTTTAGTTGGAATTGAGTAATACGTGTGTATGGAAATCTATATAGGATAGCACACATCAAAGCACGTGTGTTAAATTTCGTATGTATATGTATGATTGTATATTTGTTTATAATTTCCCGGAAAGTCACATTTTTAAACTAAATCGTATATTCAGGGAATCTTCCATGTTTCATAACAAACGTGTCAGTAGTATTTATTCAGCCATTTTTGAAGAAGCTTCTTTGCTCGTTATTTATGCTCCTTTTTTTAATTCTCTTTATTTTGTTCAAACAGGAGCTCTAAAACAAGTGATGTAGAAGTTTTTTTTTCTAATATCTCCAAAGATTTAATTTCCACATTGAAGAAGTTTCCTCGCGCCGCCGACCACTGTATGTATGAAGAATGCGTTTCAGAATACGTCAGGGCGTTGAATATCTCACAAATAATCTTCGAAAAGGTCAAGGTTTTACTTGTTAATAATATGTTATATGTAAAGTGTTTGTTACTTAACCTTTATAAAGACAATTTAGTCAGGTCACTTTAATTAAAAATCTAAGTTTTAGATCATAAAATTATCTACAAATATTGTCCTAAGTATCTTAATAGAATAATTCATTTTGAATACAAACATTGTTTCAAGCATTAAAGGAACCCATAACTATATCATATTATTTGTAGGTGCCGAAAGAAAACGTCGATAAGGATTTTGTGAAGACTATTTGTAAATTATGTGACACGTTGCGTGACAAAGTAGACGCTAGTTTCAGGTATTTTATTATTATTTTCTTTGTTCCCTCGAGTGAGACTCGAACCCGCAAGCTTTCGAGCTTATAGTCGCACACTTGTGCCACTGCGCCATCACTGGCCTCAAATTTTCTTTCTTTCCGTTCACTTCCCTTTCCCTCTTCCCGCTGAATTCTCGCGGCATTGCCTGTTGAGCGGCGGAACTCAACGTCGCTATGTGTTACTAGAGCAAGAAAATGAAAATATGTATTAAATATTTAATTCCTTCAAGTTGGAATCGAACCCACAGCCAATCGCGTTTACAGTCACACGCTGTGCCACTGCGCCACGACGGCCCCTAATAATTCTTTAAAAATTAATATTTTTAAATTATTATTTTTAATATTTTTAGTGTTATTCCACATTTAGAAAAGAAAAAAAATACTTATTAATATATTGTTAGACAATATAAATAAGTTGTAACAAGCATACAAGAATTTCGACGTAGCTCGATGAGAACGTATGGCTTAGTGGTCAGAGCGCTTGGACGGTTCCCAAAGAGGCGCGAGTTCAAATCCCGTTACGTCCAAATTTTTATACGCTTTCTTGATAAGTATAATTCTCTAAAATAATTTAAATCAATTCTAGAGAGTTCCATTGTGCTAACTACAACTGCTTGGTGGCGGCCATCTGCCTAATGGACCCAGGACCGGCGGTTTACAGGAAACTGTTCGAACCAAACGTATGGATGAAACTTATACATGAGGAACAAATTGAATTACCCATCAGGGAACAGTGGGTACGTATGGAACACTGGCTTGGTTGTATCTTGGTGTATCCTTTCTCCAGTAATAAGAATGTGCAGTGCGCAAGAAAAAGCGAAAAGTATTACCACTAGGTTCCCTTTGGCTATATTGCTATATACGTGGAGCTTAAAAATAATAACATAATAAACTTTGATACAGAATCAGCGCATCACCCGCCACGCCACTTGTAACTCAATGCCGAACGCGACACTCACAATGGCGAGTGCTCGCACTCTAATGTTCACTCGAACTCTCTCTGAGGACCCCTATATGTACGACTTGACGCGCGACGACAACGACGTCTGTGACTTGGTATGTGTTGTTGTCATTGCATTGTATTTCTGTGCCATACTGATGTTATGTCATTGTCGGTTCGGTTCGGTTCTTTATTTATGACGCTTCGAGCGTGCCAGTTGAGCCCTATTCACTTTGCCAATGTCACGTTGTATTGAGGACACACAAAGGAGATTATACGGTAAAAAAGAGATTAAATTACACAATAGGAGAATGCATGTCAAAAAGAGTCCAGTTAAAGTGTTGCCTTCACCTATAAAATAAAAAATCATAAAATAAATATATACATGAACATGGGTTAGTAGTAAATAGTATTTTACAAATATGTTATATATTGTTATATCTTAAACTTATAAACAAACATTGAACACTAAGAGGACGAGGAACTTTATAAAGAAGAACATCATATAAGGGATGTGGGAAGGGGATATGTTATATATATTGTCACCACTGCTTTATCATGTCAATGTGTTGTCACGTCATTTGTATTGTCATGTTTTTGTGTTTTTCTCATCATATTATGATATTCCAGCTTTTAAATTATTCCAAAAAATACTATTTTCGTACTTGAACATTCTACAGACTCGTGCGAAAGGACAAAATGCATTAAATAAATAGAAATCTTTTAAAAAACCGAAAGGATCAAAAGTAAAATGCTATTTTCTTTCTTAGTTTCTTACATGTTTCGATATGTAATATTTTTCTATAACTTTTATTTGTCCGAAATCTTCAATTGTTACAAATACATATTGACATATTACAAGTTAATAAACATAATGTATGACATAAAGTCACTATGCGCTATGCTATGACACACTAGCATATTTTATTATCTTATATTTATATATACATATATTAATGATATTACAGGTTCAATTTCAAGAAATAATTGTAAAAGATAATATTATAAACCGTCATCCGTGCATAGCATCTTTTAAGACATTATTCAACAAACGCAATGGTATTGAAGACGTACTTTGTAGGAAATCACTGGAAGGTACTATCAAAAATAATAATATTCATATTAATGTGAGATGGCTCCTGGCACAGGTTAGTAATTTTATATTTTTTGGCTTCACACTTTATCCCGTAGTAAGGCAGAGGAATCTATTGTTAAGACACTCTATTCCCTACTTTCCGCCGAACTTTCGAGACATTACTTATCGAGAGGCGGAACTCAACGCCGCGCTTTGCTTAGTTACTAGAGCAAGATAATGAAAAAATATTAAATAATTCATTCCACCGAGTGAGAATCGAACCCTGGTTAACAGTCACACGCGTGTGCCACTGCGACACTTTCCATTGTTACCAAATCTATAAATTTAATATAAATGAAACCCACAACCCTCGCGTTTACCCACTTTAGCTTACTTTTGGCTTTTCCTAGTTAAAATATGTGTATTTTCAGGCAATATGTAACAGCAAGGAAGAACTGAAAGCATACGCTAGCACTTTGCAGCCGGCGTTACTCGACCTTTTAGGTAACACGACGCAAGACGATATATTCAATGATTTACATGTGGATGTGGTAAGTAAATGACTTTACTCATTATCTATGACACTTACCTGCGTCTCTGTAATAAAATGTATATAACTAAGAGTTGAGATACTTGACCTGAAACTTTCGTCAATAAATGGATTTTTCAGCAATTAAATTCAATTCAATTAAATTCAATTTTATAATTTTGTTTTGGCTAAACCACTTATCGATGTAGGCGTAGTATAGACTATATTATATGACGTTAATAATTTAATTCATACTCAATAATCTTTAACAATTTTAACCATTTTAATTTCAGCTCGATACATTAATATTGTGGCACCAAAACATTGAAAATGAAGGTATAAATAAAACAATAAGTCTCTTAATAAACACAGCCATACATCATGGGACGAGAAATAATGTATATTACTCCCTAATTGACAGATTAGTAAAGTTATTGAATGTTTGGCAAAACGTTGTAATACATATGTCCTGTTTTGAGAACCATTTGGGAGGTAAGAAAGATATGTTTAAGAACTAACAGTCTACATGAAAATAATGAAACGCAGTGTTTAGTTCTGCCTATTAGCGTGCAAGTTTGAACTTGGATGGTGAGTGGAGGTTGGAGTGTTTTAATACTAATTGTTCTCTGTCTTTTTTCTATTCGGGAAAACGCGTGATACTGTTACTTTTTATCTCCCGAATGAAAAAACCTGTATTGAATTATTTATTTTTTTCGTTTGAAATATGACTAAATATGTTCTGCATTTTTTAGTTATTAGTACTTCTTTAGCCTTTTATGTCGGGAGTATGGTAAATTATTTTCTTTTTATAGATAAACTAAAACTATGTACACATATACTAAAGAATATATTGAAATGCAACAAATATATACCAGAGCTAGTGCCATCTTTGGTACATTTGATAGAAAATAAACAAACTTTCATAGAAGTGTGCGAAGTTTTTGGTGTGGCTCTACAGTTGGAAAACAATCGAGAGCAGTGGCTTACGCAGTGAGATGTTTTATTTTAATTAGAATAAACAAATGTTACCAGAGTTTCACCACTCAACACGCAATGCCTCCAAAATACGGTGTTATTTTTGTCATTAATTCCCCTGCCACTTGCCACAACGTTCTCAGGCTTATCATCATCATGCACATAGCAGCGTAGGCAGAGGGAACCTAGGTTGTCTTAACTATAGAGTTAAGACACTCTGTTCCCATTAAGATACTTCCGTTCCCTACTTTCGGTCGAATTATTGAGGCATTAGGCGTCGCGTTTACACGTTTATGTCACGGCGGCCACTTTCTTGTTAGTTTAATTAATAATTCGTTTTTCCGAGTGGGAATCGAACATATAACCGTCATTTTTACAGTTAGACTCATAAGTTACAACTTAAATATAGTGACAACTAAAAATAAATTATATGCTTAAAAAATCTTGCAGATTTCGAACAATTTTACAAGGTTTATACAGAAATGACGTCAAGGAGTACTTAAAAGTTTTATATTACACACAAATTGGATGTCCATCTGTCTGCGATTATAATAACTGTAGGTGAGTATTTACGCTGTATCCCGCGATGAGGAAAACTAGTCTTAAAATAACAACTTAACACTTATTAGAAACATATGATTAACTGAGTGATACCGAACTTACAACCTGCACATGTTGAATATTTGAGGAGTCTATTATAGTGAAGAGCATAGTATAGGCGCTTCTTAAAAAAAAACCAATATAAATTAAAAGAAAAACATTCAATATCACCAAACACTATATGAGTTATACATATTTTTTTAACTAATTTGAATTCATTATTCATATTTTAATGGTCGTTGACAATAATATAATCAACAAAGACTCTAATAAAAACAGGTGCTCATTTGTATATGTAATTCTTACAGAAAAATAAAAGATCTACTGCCAAATGTACCGGCCGCCCGGGAAAAACAAAAATGTCTTCGTATATTAGACGCCTATATACGAAATGTTAGAAATGAACCTGTGACCACCATACTAGAGGCGGTAAACATTGTAAATCACTTAAAAAGTTCTGAGGGATTGAAACTGGTAAGATATACATATGTTTATCCTGCTAAAAAAGTTTGCAAAGTATAATGTTTGTTTCGTGCAAAAAATTATGAACGGATTTAGATGAAACTTTACAGTAATATAGCTTATACGCTTTTCCTCGCTACCAGCGCCAAAGAAATGAAAATATTAAATATACAACAAAACCAAATACATAACCAAAACAATATTTTAAACATTATTTTTCTTTTTTTTCTATTATAGGCACAAACCAGTTTAAGTTATCTATCTGTAGCTGAAAGAGAGAACCTCCTCTTCGCTATTCTCAAAGAGAATTACAAGAAGGAATTATATCAACATGTTGAAGAATTTATAATAGAATATTTGAAATGTAAGCTGTTTTTTGTACTATTATTTCTTAAAGGTTTTTTTCCTTCACACAGTATTACCCATATAGCAGGGAAGTCAAGGGGAATCTAATGCTAAGACATTCCGTTTCCGCCAAATGTTCAAGGCATCACGTGTTGAGTGTTCCCCGCTCAACGCTGCGCTTTGTTTTTTTATACCAGGTTTTTTTAACATTTTCATTTGCCAGACTATTGGAAGACGAAAGGGCGGCGTTAGATTCCTCTACATAAATAACAATAACTAGGTCTTTTCGTACTTTGCCACTTTTCCTTATATGTGCATTTTTTAAATAAATGAAATAAATTGGAAATGATGTATAACAATATACATTTTAATAATAAAGACCGTTGTGGCACAGATTGTAAACATAAGAGTCGTCAGTTCCATTTCCATTCAGAAAATATATATTTTCATTTTCCTTCATCCACACAAAATTTTACCACTAGGCCTAATTTTACACTGCTATGCAGCGTGAAGCTAAAAAAAAATAAAATAATTTCATTTCATTTTAACTTTTTTGTAGTAAAACTGCAGTCAGACTATGAGCCGCCCGTTAAAAGACTTGCACGGGAATCGAATTCGCTCCTCCTGTGCGATACAGATCATCGTAACATTTTGGCAACGTTGAGTAACTTCGGAGGAAATTGTATTCACTGCTTAAGTGAATTGCTAAATGATGATTTAAGAATTAGGTGATGTACATTTAGATTTTTTTCAGCTATTGTAATGGTTTTCTTCTTTCAGTGATTTTAACGATTTGATGTGACGGTTGTGGGTTCAATTTCCACTAGGAAGAATGCAATATTTAATCGCCAAACTGGTAGTAAGGCAAAGCGCGGCATTGAGCTCACCACTCAACACACAATTCCGTGGGGAACAGAGTGTGTTAACTCTGTATTCTTTTCTTCTGTCTATCCTGTTAAAAATATTTAATATTTTATGAATGAATGCTCTTCATGAATAATCCTTTATTATTGTACTTAAATACTAAAGATACATGATTTACTAACATACACGAGTATATATACACTACAATGTAAAACTGAACTGAAACAACTATTTTACCAAAAGATTTTATTACAGATTTTACGAATGTTTCTACATTACGATTATAATGCCGAAATCAAAATCCGAAATGGGTTTGGTTAGATTGGTCGACTTGTTCATGTGCAGGTTTAAATCTGAGTCACGTGAAGAAGGTAATTTATTTATGTTATTATTTATTTTTAGACTAGAATCCAGAGCCAAAACATTTGTTCTTTACTTTCAATACACTATGCAATGAGTGGCATAAATAAACGTCACGTTTTGTCAGTTATATGAATCTTACTTAGCTGATTAACCGGGTTAATTGTTGTGCACAATCGTAACATAAAGAAATATCCGAATAGTCGAATATGTTGAAAGGAAGTATAAGATGATACTGGGAATGTAATAATACAAATGTTCCTCATTTTTTAAAGCTTGTCTCTTAACTAAATATCGCGCATCTACATAATTTACAAGTACCCGGAAGTCCGGATAATACAGAAAAAAAAATCATCTCCACGCTGTATACTGCTGCTAGATAATACAGAATCCGTATAATTGACGGTCGAATAAACAAATCTCCACTGTCCTTCTGAGGCCAACATGTTTTTGTTAAAATGATAGTGGTTATAACACTTTTTTTTCAGGATCTTCTTCTGATGTATCTAAACACCTTACAAGAGAAGAAAGAATTGATATGATTCTAAAGTATTCTAAAGTATGTTTTATTTTTATTTAAATACTATAATCTATTCATTTGGGCTTAAGAAAAAAGTAAACAGTTTCTTTAACATTTAGTTCGCTTTCTTGTATTTATATAAAATTTTTGTAACAAAGAGTTTGCCATATATGTTTAAATCATCTAGTAGTACTGTTGTTATGTTGTCTTTTTTGAAAGCCTCACTCTATGATGAAAATCGGACAGGCGCGAGTCAGGACCTCCTTAGTTATATTTATAGATTATATTAACTCCAATAAGTGGTTTGTTTACCTTTTATCTCACAGCTCTGTAAATAAGGTTTAGGCAAGACACATTGAACTAGTACTGTTGACTATGAGAGGAGAACAAAACAAAAAGAATTTTCCAAACCGATCCAGTAGTTCCTGAGATTAGCATGTTCAACCAAACAAACTTTTCATTATATTATATTATTAAAGATACAGTCCGAGGCTTCATTCAATAAAGCCAATATTTGAGAAATTACTATGTTGTATTAGAATATACTTTATTGTACTAAATAAATATGAAATATGAAACCGTTGAGTCGCTGTGGAACAGTTAGTTCCGGGTTCGACCTGACTCGGAGGCATGAATTGTTTTAATTTTCTTGCTCCGATGAAACACAAATAATGACTTAACACTAAACATTATATAAAACATAATATTTGCGGGCTATAAATAGTAAAACAGAATGTGAATCCAAAATTTCTTCTGTTTCAGAAAAATCCTCAGGTAGCTTTATCACTCACAGTGCAGCTCTTGCAAGTGTATCCGAAAAATCCCGAGTTCGATTACATGGATGATAATATTGTAGACTTGCTTCTCGTTCCGTCTCCTTGGGCTTTGGAAATTAATAGAGCAGCTGATATATGGCGATGTGAACGGTATATTTAAACATTTTTTTTGAGACAGAGGGTAGACAGAAACTAGTATCAAACACGTGGAACTGTGATGCTAGGTTCCCTCTGTCTAACTTGGGAGAAGTGATAGCTATACAATTTTTGTTTGGCTTACACCTTAACAAAAAACGTCCTGTTTTGTTTCTTATCTCGTTCTAACTTTATTTAATTAAATATTATTAAAATTATTTAATATTTCAGCCTACAGAACACTATAAGTGATCTAATGCAACAAACAAAAGACACCGACATTGAAAATTTTACTAAATTATTGTATGAAGAATATAAATTACATAATGAAGGGCTCAAGCAGTTCAATTTAGGGTGAGACATTCATACATACATCTCTCATCTGGTGCAACGGCGACGTATTCGCACACACATTTTTGATGGTAGGAGACGCAAGACTATTATTTATAAAGGCTTGACCTTTATAAATAATAGTCTTTCCGAATACATTGACATGTTTTTTATTTATTTCTTTTAATAAATTTAATTAATTCATACGTTCATCGTTCTATTAATATTGAAACAAAAAGATATTTAGTTTCAGTTGTACATGTTTTTTTTATTATTGTAAAATATGATTACTTTACAGATTACGCTTGTGTTACGATGAAAATATGTCAGAAGTTTCTACAAAATTTTCCATAGAAGGTTTGTTTGTCTCCTCATGCCAATGCCCTCTACGCAATATCTTTAATTTGATTGAAAGCTGGGTTAAACACTAGGAAAAACTACAAAAAAAAACACTAGGTTCTCCCTGCTTGCCCTATTACTACTACTTTTTAGGTTTACTATAGCGTAAATCTAAAAAAGTATATACTAGTTTTGAAACTTTAAAACATATCATACTATTATTATCAATATGAAAGTTTATTAGGATAGATGCTTGTTCCATTTTCACGGCAAAAGTACTGAACAGATTTCAAGTGAAAGTACATAAACCGTATACATCAAAATAACAAAATTTCTGAAAGCATTTTGTATAATTAGACTATAATATAACAATAAGCCTAAGCGGGCGAAGCCGCTAGTGGGTCAGCAATAACTTATACCTTTTATTACAGATTTAATGTGTTCATTTAGTAAACTATCCAACTGGAGTGACTTGACACTACGGCAAAAGAAAAACATTAAAGATGACCTTCCATGCCTATGGACCACTACGGAAAATTTTAAAAATATTATTATTAAAGAACAGTTCCAAGGTAAATTACGCCTTTGCAGAACAATAGAATTGTGTATGTGTGTGTAAATCCAATATTTTTAAGTATTTTTTTGCAATTTTTGCGTGTTTATTTGCTTACCCGCGTATAATATAATGTAGATTGTACGGAACTAGATCAAACTTTTTATGTGTTCCATATGCCAAACTCTTTACATTTTGAAACACACTTAAGTTCCCACCTATCTATAAATATTGTTCAATACTATAATTGTACTAATTATTAAAAATATTTTCAATTATATTGGGCTTTGGGCGACGGTTCCGAACGACAACGAAGACTAGCGACCTGCTCGCGGCTTCGCCCGCTTGAATACAATATCTATACATTAAAAAGTAAGGTTTCAGCCAAAGGATAAAAAAACGGTTATTTTATACAATTGCAGTATATATACCGTGAAACTGTGAAAAAATATATATTTACTTCTCCGCCTGGTCTAAATCTATATATATAAAATCGAAAGGTCACTCACTCATCACGAAATCTCAGAAACTACATGTGCTAGGAATCTCAAATTTTGCATAGGAGTTACTTATAGGACGTAGGTGCTCGCTAAGACGGAAATTTGCAATATTCGACTTCTAAGGGGTTGTTTTTGGGGTCGAAAGTTTGTATGAAGCTTCGTTACTACTAATTTTGCATGGATGTCACTTATAGGACGTAGGTATTCATGGAGACAAAAATTAATAATAACGTAGTTCACGTAGGCGAAGCCGCGGGAGGGCCGCTAGTAATTATATAAAGTTAATAATTTAGGAAAGGTTATCAAATGATACGAACTACCTGTTTTTAAATATTATTTAAACATTTAATATAAAATTGGTGTGTTTGGATGTTTGTCCAACTTTCACGCAAAAACTACTGAACAGATTTACCTAAATGAAACGTTACAGTAATAAAGCTTATACACCAGAATTACATAAATAATCATTTTGTATAATTTAGATATAATATAACAATAAGTATAAGCTGGCGAAGTCGTTTGGGTCTCTACTAAAAAAAAAATAAATCTATTTACTTAACTTTCAGCACCAATGTGGTTAAACGCAATGATATCTACATACAAAAATGACAACAGCGTCGTCGTTCCGTATGACGTTTATAAAACGCCGATAAACTATTTTGATTTGTCAGTTGTAAGTATGTTTCTATTTTGATATTTAAAAATATATATACATATGTAAAAAAATAAGAATTTTGTACGAACTAAAATGATACTGACGCCGTTGTGGCATTGAGGCCCACTTGACGTAGCGGCACAAGGGTGCGGCTTTAACGCGACGGTTGTGGGTTCGATCCCCACTCGAGGAAGTGAAATATGTATTTACGTTTATATTTCCATTTCTTCGCTGATGTCGAGGCAAAGCGTGGCGTTGAGTCTGCCAACACATCTGTAGCTTCTCTGGTGTTTGTTTTTAGGTAGCGGAGATTTCTACTTGGAACGAAATAAGAAATGGTTTACAAACAAAAGAAATTGTGTTGAGCGATATACAGTCATCAGATTGTTTAGCGCGGTGGGCGGCGAGAGTTATGATGAGGTACGTACATACAAACATAACATTGTTAAAACACTCTCTTTTTAGTTTCACGCTTTATCCCGCATATATCAGGGTAAACAGAGGGAACCTAATGTTATGACACTCGGTTCCCCCACGCACCGTTGAACTCTCGAAACACTGTGTGTTGCGAGACAGAACTCAACATTGCGCTTCGTTACCAGAGCGAGGAAATTAAAGCATTAAATATTTCATTCCCCTCAAGGGAATCTAACCTACAACCGTCGCGTGGACAGTTGCGCACCGTGCCGCTGTACCACAATGGCCTCACAATATTTTAAACATGTAATTATAACCTAATTCCAGATCGGTGTATCTCTCCTCCCTGTGTCCCTCAGCGGGTGAGGCGGCGTGTGCTCTGTCTCGCTCGCACGCCGTAGCGTGGTGTGCGCGCGCGATCGAGACAGCGATACACCAGCAAGTACTACACTGCTGCAAGACCACCACGTGAGTGTATCGATACCATAACTCGCCACGCCGCTAATTATATCTGTGTAAATTTTACCAGTGATGCCGAATACTTTGTTATTTTTTGTAGACCGTATTACTAATAATATATGATTTCTTCGCTCTGCTGTTGAGGCAAAGAACGGCGTTGAATTCCGCCACTCAACATGCAGTGGCCACAGAATTTCACGAAGTGGAAATGCGAGATACAGCGGGAAACTCAAAAAATAGCTGGTTATTTCTATGTAATTTGATGATTTTAAAAACCTTGGAAATGACTAATTAAATAGACATATTAAGATTATGACTTTTTGCTTAGCGCTGCGTACGTGGAGAATTTTTTGAGAACCTGCGTGTTGAGTGGCGGAAGACAACACCGCGCTTTGTCGTGTTACCAGACCGAGGATAATGATAAAAATAAATAACATGTTTTTAGTAATTACTAATCTTAACATTTTTTTTTTCAGTGACTTATATGAAAGTGAGATGCTGCAATGGTTATATTTAAAACTGAATGCGCTTAGATCTATAGCTTCAGAAGAGAACAATATAGACGGCCTCCAAAGTGCTTTGGATATTGCAGGTGAGTTTTCTGTCAATGAGTGTTGTGTGGTGGAGCTTAACGCCGCGCTTTGTTCTGCCAGTTCAGAGCAATGTAATTAATTAAAATACAATCATGTTAATCATCTTATCAATATCGAACTTATAACTGTTAGAGTTAACTTCTTTTTAGTATTTTTAAAGTGTATACTAAGAAAATGTAAATACTTTCAGAAATAGCAGGATTGGAACCCGCGCCTCTTTGAGACCGACCAAGACGCTCCTATTGTGGCACTGTCTTTTCTGAAATTCAACTGACTTTCAATTTCTGCTTCGTTGCATTCTTATATTAATTAACTTAATTTAATTCATCTAATTTGTGTTAATGTTATTTATTTTTATTTTATCTTTATATTTCAGATACATATGTACCTAAGTTTCTAGAAATGTCGTCAGACGAAAGCATTATCAAAATGGACTTAGTAAGGATGCAAATCAGAAGTGACTTAAAATGTATGTATTAATTATATATAGAGGATGGAAGCGTCTGCGCTCCTTTCATTCTATTTTACGCAATTACCTGGTTTTTATAATAGACCTAAACAACGTTCAACTTCACCGGCTCGATTTTGTGAATGAACGTGATTTAAGAGAAAAACATATTCAGAATACAAATTGAAGTTAATAGGAACTTTATTTTATATTGCAGGTTTGAATAAAAATCATATATATGATATTTTGGCAAAAATCGAAAAATCAAAGGAAATTAAAGTATCGGCGGATTATAAAAAACATTTAGAACCTATGTGTGTTCTGCTCATGACATTTTTAGATCAGTGTGATTTTGAAAAAGACAATCATCGTGAGTAAATTAAAAATAATAAATAGTTGTCGTGAATGTGTGTGTTATATGGCACTTTTCCAGGGCTTTGGTGGTAATACAAAGCGCAGCGCCATTCAACACGCAATGACTCGAAAGTTGGGTGGTGCGGGGGGAACGGAGAGTCTCAACACCAGGTTCCTCCTGCTCTTCTATATGTGGGATACGGCGTGTAGCTAAAACAAAAGTTAAACAAAACAATAATAACTATAAAATAATATAAAATCTGTGGAAATATATTTTTTATACATTTTTTTATTTTTAGGTAATTCAATTTACCTTGCAATGGGAAGAGTTTTATCCATTTATGTTCAGCTCAATATAGGCAGAAGGCGCAGACTGCTAGCAAATATTATTATTAATAAAGTTAATACTTGTGGAACAGTTTTGCGAACGGAAACTAAATATATTCTTGATGTGGTAATTTTTCTTTATTCTGTACTAGCTAACCAAACGCGGCTTAAACTTATTGTTATGTATTATATTATAACCAAAATATACAAAATCTACTCATAAATTGTAGCCTATATGTTATTCTGATGTATAAGCTATAGTACCGTAAAGTTTCATCTAAATCCGTTCAGTACATTTTGCGTGACATTTATAAAAATATAATAACATTAACATAACATATAGTAAGATGTGTTTACATATGTTGATTCGTAGCGCAGTGGCACAAGCGTGTGACTGAACGCGACAGGTTGTGGGTTTTATTCCCTCTCGAGGAAATGAAATATTTTATATATTAACTTCTTCGCTCTGGTATCGATGAAAAAAACGGCGTTGAGTGCCGCTACTCAATACGGAATGCCTCCAGAATTCGGCCTAGCTTGCTGTGTACTACAGTAACGCTCTAAACTTTTCTTACTTTTGATTATATAAATAAAATATGACTGTAAAACCGACTGACTGGTTGCGGGTTCGATCCTCACTCAACAGAAAATGAAATATATATTTACGTTTATAATTCCATTTCTTCCCTCTGGTATCGAGTGCGGCAAAGTGCGGCATTGAAGCCCGCCACTCAACACGTAATGTCTTCAGAATTCGGCGGAAAGTCGGGAACGGAGTGCCTTAACTCTAGGTTCCCTTTGCCTACCCTGTTTTGTACGACTACCCGCCAAAATTGAAAATACTCGTAACTAAATAGACACATTTTTGTAAAAAAAAATAACTGTTAACAATATTTTAATATTTTCAACTTTAATCTTAAAAGGGTAATTTCATTCTAAAGTTATAAAAACTATTTTAGTAAACGTATAACAATTTTAACGTAGCGGGACTTGAACTCGCAACTGTTGACGGTTTTCTAAAATATATATGTTTTTTTTTTTCAGTTTTCTTTAATAATAAATGATCTAGACTGTATCTCTTTAGATCGATTGGTAAGTTCTCGAGACCTTTTCAGCGGAACTCACTCTCTGTGGACATATTTGGACGAAAACAAAGTGGACAGAGTGAAGCGTCACTTCGCACTCATTGGCGACCCGCAGTATTTGTTGTATAGTTATTGTCAACGATTATTAAATGCTAATAGTGAGATCTTTTTTTATATAAATAAAGAAAGAAAGCACAGAGATTGTGAAGTCGATTTTAATTTTTTTTAGCGTCACGCTATATTTAGCACGTAGAAGGATAGGCAGAGGGAACTTGGATTAAGACACTTCTTTTCTCCTTGGTGTCGAGACAAAACGCGACGTTAAGTTCCGCCACTCAATACGTTATACCTCTCGAATTCGGCGGAAAATGGGGAACACAAGGTTCCCTTTGCCTACCCTGCTGTGTGCGAAATACATAGTGAAGCTAATTTATTTACTATTATTGAGGCCGTCGTGGCGGTGTGGCACAGTATGTGACTGTAAACGCGACAGTTGTAGGTTGGGTCTTGCGCACAAGGGATTTGATCTGTTAAGAACGCTCCGAACAAAGCTCCGAACTGAGTTCGTGTAACTGAGAGACTTAACCATAGATCCCAAAGATCTATGGTAGACAGTGTGAAACTAAAAAAAAGTTAAATTTCTTTGTTCCGATAATATAAAAAGATTTGTATGTAAATAAATTGCCGTCCCCGTGATATACTGTTACATGATACTATATAAATGGTAGTGAGTTCGAATCTCATAAGGAAATGTCTATTTTTTAAACAGTTGTATCTTAACACAAGGATCCCGCTACCTACCCTGGTATATGCAGGATACAGCGTGAAAATGCTAATAATATCAACATTTTCAGATATTGAAACATTTGACCAAATAATAAGTGATTTAAAAAAAGCTATTTTTGAAAACGATTTGGCTCAACAGTCTCCTGATTATCAAATTTTGAATAAATTCAAAGGGAATTTATACAGCATAAACTTTGAAGGTAAGTAAAAAAAAGAGGTTGAAAGTAAGTAAGTCTTATGCACTTAAAAAATGCGACTAATTCCTATATTTGGTTATTTTTAAATTACAGACAGACACTTTAATTTAACTACATGCCTAGACTTTATCAAAACTAAATTAAATTAGACTGCCGCGCCGTAGAGCAGGGGAACAAGCGAGTGACTGTAAACGGTTGTGAATTCGATGCGATCGGGGGAATGATTATTGATTAATTATTATTACTTATTAATATTTTCATTTCTTCGCTGTGGTAGCAAGGCAAAGCGCGGCGTTGAATTCGGCCACTTAAAATCCAGTGCCTCAAAAATTCAGCGGAACGTTTGCAATGAGCGAGTACTTACACTAGGTTGCCTCTGCCTACCCTGCTATATGCGGGATGAAGGGTTCGTGAAGCTGAAAAAAAAAAAATGTTTACATAAATTGTAGCCTATATGTTATTTTCGTTTACAAGTCTCTTCTTCATCCATTAAGTCATTTATGCTTGAAAATGGAATAAATATTCATCTTTATAAGTAAGTACGATAATATACTCAAAACTTTCCATCATAGATAAAGAAAAAACAAGGGAACTACTGACGAGTACTATATCTCAGTGTGAGCAATCGCGGGCGTATGTCTGTCTCTCTCAGACTTGCTCTATCCTCGCGAGTGCGACAGAGATAGAAGATATGCGAGATGCTCTGAACACGCTGCTGCGGCTGCCACGTGGAGTGACAGTAGTTAGTTTCGCCGAAAAGGTAGATTTACTTAAATACATCTTAGATATGTATATAATAATAAATTGTAACAATCAGCTCGATCGAACACAGCAGGGTAAACAGAGGGAACCTAGTGTTAACATACTCTGGTCCACTCTTTCCGCTAAACTTTGAAGGCGTTGCGGGACGGGACACCGCGCTCTGTTTTTGGACCAGAGCGATAAAAAATTAAAATATTAGAATTTTGCTCCCTTGAGTGAGAATTGAACCCACAACCTGCGTTCATTGACCCACGCTTTTGTTTAAATCTTTGAATATTTTAGTTTATAACGTAAGTTTGGTGGAACTCAACGGCGCACTGTGTTTCGTGGCCAGAGCGAGAAAGCGAAAATAATAAATATTTTATTCCTCAATTGAGAATGGAATCCACTTCCATCCTTTATTTATTCCAATTTCAGATACAAATAGTGACAAACACACTCAACCGCCCCGCCATACTTACTTGTCGCCTGTCAAACGGCAGGAGACTGCGCTGTATTGTAAAACGAGGGACGCGGGTTCGAGAGCACTGCGCCGCGATGGCGCTTAACCACGCCTTAGGATTGCGACACTCGTATAGGGTAACATTCATTGATTTTTATAGCAGAGTATATCTCGTGGCAAAATACTACGTTCTTAAAAAATAACAATACTACGTTCTAAAGTACCCGTAAGCCCGAATTCAAGTCAATATGTTTTGAGTGGAGGAACTCAATGCCACGTTTTGATTGCCAGACACATAAAACTATTTATTTATTTCTCTGAATAGAGATAATTTAAAAAATATTGTTTTTTTAAATATTAATTATATTTATATACAGTCCTTTAAACGCTGCCAATCTTATAAATAGTTTTAGGAACTCGTAAATTTTCATGCGTTTAGGTGCTGTTTGATGAATGATTTAGTTTAGCCTTACTCCAAACCATCATACTTGACCATAACTCATAATCCCGTGGTTCAGGACTACATGACGGTCAGTCTTCAGTTCTGATGAAGTCCAGAAAATGTTTCTAAGATTAGATGGAACCATTACTTGTCGGTATGTAATGTGGTGTTGTTAAGAGCCTTAACAACCTTCTGAAGAATGATATCTTGATAAACTTGTACCGATGTTTTGATGCCATTTCACAAAAATATGGCTCAGTCACACTTTACCATTACTAAAAATGACCAGATTCCTATAAGCGGCAAGTCCTAAGTCTTGATATCCCGAGATAAAAACTTGCTGTCGGACAGGATTTTTTCGAATTTTTTGCCGATGCCGATCGACTTTTATCGCCTTTTTCGTAGGAACACTATGTCAACAGTATTTTCGGCCAGACTAAGTATATACATATATACTTAAATATTAAAACTTTTATTTATATTTCAGATAGAGCCCTTGAGCGACACATGCTGTGTTATCGAATATCTTGAAAACTACGAGCCATTTAGAAAGATGATCACTGATAAGTACAATATTGGTATGAAATTATTATATAATCTTGTACTACCGACCCAAAC